>JAHFWJ010000586.1:0-251535 GCA_028555115.1 Himalopsyche japonica
CGGTTCATTTATAATACTTCGTTTTTTCCATTCATGGCACGTTTTGATATTAAACGTATTTTTTTCAGACCGCAAAAACGTGATTAATAAAGCAAATACATCAAAATTAACAGAAATAAAAGACATATTTTCCAACACCAAATATTTATCCAAAAACATATTTGATTATTGCCATCCTAATGTGAATCATATGGACCAATAATAACGTTTACCTCAGCAATTTTACTGATGAAAACTATATCAACTATTGATTGAATTGGCATTCACTTGGTAGAACTCCATTATAACACGGTGAAAATACATTGCTATTTTTACACCGTGTTATATCAACTATGTTGAGCTTAAGAAATTTTAATCGAACTTTTTTAATTTAAGTCGAATTCACTATGCAGGCAACAGTATCATAAACTTTTCCAAAATATAAAAAAATCTATTTACTATAAATATAGGGGTTAAAAAATAAGTTGATTTTATTCGTGAGAATTTTAATATAGAAACGAGCTATTTAAGACAAATAAGGGTTATAATTTCTACCCTCGGAAAATATTAGAAGGCTGCATGTAAGCCAAGGGCCAAACATTCAATTTAGGTGGGCTAGAGCATTATTGATATGTTGTTAACCACTCCCATTGCACTTTACTTTTAGTATCGGGTAGAAATTCTTAAATCACATATTCCAATACACTTAAATGTCAAAAAAATATATGTAATATGCCCAGAAATTCATAAATTAATTTATAAAATTAGAATGGGATCCGAATCTGGAAACACCGTAACTAATTTAGCATTTGATCAACATTGAACTTTAAGGTTCAAAGCGTTAACCGTAAAAAAATAAATGCAGAAATATACAGTTATTATATTTATTCAATTATTTTTTTATGAAAGTAACCCGGTTGGGTATTAGTTGAATAAACATAAGCTGGTGGTAGCTAAAATCAGCAACCAAAACAATCTTCATTCAAAATGTAAACTATCTTTTTTAAAAATAAACCCTAATTAAAAATTTATGTGTGTAAACGAAATTCGTTATGAAAACTTCCGATTATAAACTAGATGGACGAAAATTTTTGGTATACAGATATAACGTAGCAGCTTAACATAACCTTTATTGATAAGGTAAATGTTTAAATTTGTTGATTGAATTAGCATCTGCTTGGTAGAGCTCCACTATGATAAGGTGAAAAATAGCAATCTATATAACAATTTTCAGTATGTACTGTTTTATATGAATGGATATATTGACATATTTTCCCCCTAGTTACGACACAGCTACATATTTAAATGTATCATATTGTATTTATACGTTATATAAAGAGTAGATATATAATCAATTAATTGATCATACTTTTTTTTAATATTGAAAGATCGGTTTAATTTTTTATATATTTTTAAGCGCTTAAACTATCCTTGAAAATATATGGAAGTAAAAACATGTTAGTTATATAATGATAGGGTATCGCTTCACTTTAATAATTTTTACCATAAATCTTGAAACAGAGATGGAGTTGGTGCTCAGTTGAAATATGTAATTTAGTTTTGTATCGTAGTAGGGAAAAAAGGAAATTCTACCTACAGACAATGGCAGAGGAAGTGCCTACACGCTGTGCGTCGTCCTTGACGTTGTCAAGTGCTACGACGCTTCTACGAGTATTTACCGCTCTCTACGAATGTCTACAATAAGCCGCCGCACCTAAATTATTTATGTATTATATATATTTGAAATTATTTATTATTTCGCTTCTCACTAAGGTATACGTTTTTGTAATTCGACATCAACAAATAAATGCCTGGTCACATTCCAAAATTTGCGACCTTTAAATATACTATGCAATAAACAGCAGATGCTATAAATGGAATAGAAATAGCGCTGAAAGTTTCATTTTTATGAATGCATTGTTTTAACGTAGTTAACAGTTTATTTTAGGTTAATTTTCCAATAAATTCACACAAAACTGTTTCAAATTTTAGATTCCGTAAGGAAGATTTGAAATGCCTTTTAACATTAAGATGGTCTTAAAAAATATTGGACGAGTTTATTTCACGTATTTATAGGACAAAAAAATCATTCCATAACATTTAAAAGAACACACGTTTTTTATTCATACATATTGCCTAAAAATATTATACAAAATAACTCAGTTCGGAAAAATTATACATATATATTGTTGCTGACTTTTCAGTTAAAAAATCTTTAAAATTTCAGTTAATTAAGCTGTTTATACATATTATATAGTTTTTTCTCCGAAATGCCAATAATTAAATTATAAATGGAAGCTTTGATATGAATTTCAAGCATATATTTATATATTAAATATATAAAAACAAATCGTTTTGCTAAAAATTAACACCATTAATGCGATACATTTGAGTTGATAAATAAATAAGTTTCATAAATATATTTATTTGTTATATACATTAATTCGATCAATTTTTATATTTAAAGAACAGATATTTTTTTTCAATAATGCAACTTAAATTAATTGGTTTGATATTTTTCTGGTAAAAAAGTTTATATGAAAATACATTCAAAACAACCGAAGAGTGTTATTGTAATTTTTTTTCTTTTATTTAGTAATCCAAAAATATTATTTTTAGGATGTAAAGAAAAACATTTTAATGCATAAATTATTAGTGGGAATAAAACAATTATTTTTCAACAGGGATTTATAGTTTACCGAAAAAAATATTTCAATCGAACTCGTGTATGTATTACTAACAATGAATATTTAATGAAAACACCCTGGAGCAGTCACCCTGTGTCTAAAAACGTATTGTTTCCTTCTAACAGTTGAAAGGGGGATGAAAAAACTCATCGGAAGCTTCCTCTCAATAGACACTCTTATATCGAGAGCTTGTCTGATTTAGTAGACAGATGTTTTACACTTTTACTTTAAATCATTTGTTTTAAAATAATAATAGTTTTTTTTTTATAAAAACGATAACAACTTAAGAAAAAATAAATGATGTTTTTAAATAAAATTTACAAAACACTCAAATGAAACTAAACAGTAATACAAACATATTTGGTTTTGACGTAAGAACGCTTACCTTTTAAAATATTAAATTAGTATTATATTTATTGATGGAATTGGCATTCACTTGGTAGAACTCCATTATAACACGGTGAAAAAATTGCAATGTATTTTAGTTCTACAAAATTATTTTTAACAAATATAGTTGATAGCTATTTCGGTTCACGCAATCGTCAGAACTATCAATATATATCTATATAGTTCTGACGATGGCGTGAGCCGAAATAGTAATAACTATAACTATATTTGTTAAAAATAATTTTGTAGAACTAAAATACATTGCTATTTTTTCACCGTGTTAGTATTATATTCATTGAAGAAAAAATATTAAACACCTATATAACTGTTTAAAAATATTACTTCCATTAAATTGCAAATTTTATTTGCATTTTACAATTTCGCTTAAGTTATAATATTGTTATTATAAAATAATTAAATCCATTTGATGATTATATTGCGCAACATATGCATGAGCAAAAGGGATAAATAAACGTTTCTAAATGTATTTAAGCAATATGTTTATATTCCAATGAAATATTACCTTCAAATTAAATATATTTTTATATATATATACAAATGTAATATCTCTGCCCAAAAGTGCGGGACTTTCTCGCGACTACCTTCACTTCCGCCGCACCCCCACCGTCACTCGTTCCCGGGAACGGAGACTTCCGGCCGCAGGGAGGCCCCTTGTAAGAAAGGCTCAGTGCACTCAGCGCCGCGACAATGCCGCCTTTATGAGGCAGACCTGAATCGCTTTCAGCGGATCCATTCAGATTTCAAACTGAAAGGGAATCCCTGGCAAAGTTTACGACTGCAACTCAGTGTTGCGACACACAAAAAACTACCCCATTGTATAATGCCAGCATGTTATGCGTTTTATGAGATGTGAATTTAAGTCAGCGGTCTTATTTGAAGTAATTTTCAGGTTGAAAGTTTCCTACAGAAATATCTTACATAAATGAAGAGTTTATATGAAAATAATTAAAAAAATCATACGAGTTTGTAATAGACTATGATCATTTTGTTACCAAACATGTTACCAAATTTTTTTTGCGTGGCTGGCATGAAGCATGAACTCTAATATATGTAATGTATATAAGAGTTTGACTCAATATAATAATCACTTCCTATCACAATGTGCAGACATGGTAAACATACTGAAAAAATGCATAAGGTGATACAACTAATTTAACTTTATTAAAAAAAATCTTCAATGATTTAAAACAAGGATTAGTTGGTTCTTGTCATTGGAAACTGCAGTCAAAAAATAAAACACAATTACCACTATTAAAAACGAGGAATTTCATTTCGTAGTGGGTTATGTCGGTACAACTTGAGTATCTTAAGAATATGAATTTAATGTCACCTCAGAGACGTTAAAAGTAAATTTATTTAAAAAAAAAGTTTTGATGAAATAGCCAGATTGCACTAGTTGAAAAAATCTTCAGGATAGTAGCTTTTCCATTAAATGAATAACGATTAAAAGAAATTATAATTAAGTCGATTTTCATTAATATTTTTATTCAAATCAGATAACCCGAACTAAGCATATCTGTTTGAAAACATTGCCAATTGAACAGGTATAAGTGAAAATGGATTAAAACATTAAAAAATTTACAAAATGATATACACCAACATTTATTATTTGTAACTTTTCCGTGCTTATCAAACATTAGTTTTAATTTTATTACAAAATTATTTACACCGTTTATTACTGGAGTTATTTTCAATAGGCTTATTAACAACTCCAGGTGTGTCAATTAACCTTTTGAGATGTTTGTTATTGTATCAAATGACCCATATAAACTGAAAACATTATAAAATACACATAGTTTGTAATATAATAGCTAAAATTAAAGTAATGTATTAATAACAAATAACTAAATATTATTCTAAAGCCTCGAAAATGGAATGAAACGGCGCAATAATTTATTTGAAACATCTCTAACAATAATAATATTGTTTAAATCTAATTTGCATATTATTTCCCCAGTAGATATTATTTTGTGGGGTAGTGCTTATTACCCTTAGGGAGTTGCTGGTACTTCTTCGTAAGATATAACGGATGATTTTTAATGAGAACTTTTAATTAACGACTCACGGAATACAAAAATTTATATTACTTATTTAATTAAAGAAGTATCAATAATTGATGTTTCAATTTTAGTGTTTATTTCATTGATATTTTTTAAAAGAAAAGATCCAGAATTTTTTAAAAAAGAGAGGATTTTATTAAAAGGAATTTTTGCTTCGTATCTCGAAAATAGTTGTGGATACAGCTTTACATGAACATAATATGCATTCGTAGAATATCATTCCTTTTTGGTTAGAAAGTTTCAAACCTTTGGTTTGAACAAAGTGCCACTTTGTATTTTTTTAACTTATTTCCCCGTAACTAAATAATTCAAAATATCTAACATGTGTTGATTGAATGAGCATTTACACGGGGGATTTCCAATATAACACGGTGAAAAAATTGTAATGTATTTTAGTTCTACAAAATTATAAGATATGTTATTGATAACTATGTCGGCTTATACTACAATAGTTCTGATGAAGTTCTGTAAGCCGAAATAGCTGTCAACTATAAATCGTATAAATTTTGTAGAACTTTAATACATTGCCACTTTTTCATCGAGCTTTCTTTGAAATAGTGAATAAAATGTAGATACATATCAGATTTTTTTAAAGGTTGAATGTAAACGTTAAATATGGTAACTTTTAGCCGTGTGACAAGAACAAGTATTAATATCAAGCATATGTAATATTAACAGTTTTAAATATAGTTGTATAAAAAAACAGTTTTTATTTTCGATTCGATTGTTTCTAACAGTGAATTAATATTTCAATTTTGAAGATGAAGTTTCTTGTCTACATGTAAAACTTTAAATCTAAATCTAAATTTATATTCAAAATTATATTGTAAAGTTTATGCTCAAAGTATAATAAAAGGTTATTTAATAGTAACTGTCTGCAATTAATCCAGTACAAAACCGATTAGTGATAAATATATTTGATGTTTTCCTCAAATTGGGATAATAAATCTTTCTACTTGTTCCAAATATGCAATTCTTCAATTAGGCGACGATACATAAAAACAAATAAACATCAAAATTTTTTGTTTTAAATAATAAGGGGAAAAGCCTAAGAATAAGAATTAGCGCTAACATTACTCTCAAATTATTACCGGAAGTCATTGTAAAATAATAAAATTAATTTATACATAGAATTAAATTTATATGAATTGCATGTTTTATTCAAGGGTGGGCTTATTTTACTTCCAATTTTACATATTAAGTAAACTGATAAAATATACCCAGGAGATTTGACCGTTCGTATCTCATTTTTATCGCATAGTACGTGTAAAAACAGAATGTTTCAAAAGAATTTTGTACATTTTGAAAAATTTTAAGCGCGCTTATGACTATGATGAAAAATCGTTTCACTTTTGTAACAAATATTGATTACGTCTTTAAAATTTCACATTTGTAACTGTTACAACTCTTTAATTATCACTTCTTGATGGAAAGGCATGATATTTAAAATAATAAAAACAATTTTTTTCTGTTAATATTTTCACAATATGTTAAAAGATCAGAACAGGTTTCGCTCATCAATTTTTAGTGCCCGCTAAAATAAGTGTCACTTATTTATAAAGTTTTTTCTTGAAGGCTATAATATTAAAACAAATAATTATTTCTGCTTTCTACAGCAATGTTTCGTATTTTTATTTATTTATTTGATCATTTCTATTCTTCGATTTTTTTTGAAAGTTAACAATATTCATTTATTTAAATTTTATACCGGCGCCGCTACTATTGTTATGTATTTTTTTATAGTAATGATGAGGCGGTAAAGAAAATATTTCTAGTAAAATGAACGATAATAACGGCAGACATTTTCTTTTAGCCAATCGGTAGTAGAGTGAAGCGGATTACCTGTGGTCGAAGCAATATTAATTAGTTAATGTAGACCGGTTGGCATTATTAGGCACAAAGGTAGGCAGGAATTTATTCCTGCTGGGAGTCCTCTCAAATTAATTGCTTACCGACGGTATGTGTGTTTTTAGCGTTTCATTTGCGCCAATTGAAAATTTATAACGGTACCAATTAATGAAATGTACCATGAGCTACGATAATCTGGAATACGAGTTTGTATGATCATCGTATGCCGTAGAGGTCTACACTGGCGTAGCACCCAGCTCATATCATTCATTACAGGAATTAACATTTTGAAATTGTCAAATAATTACTATACAAATTTTCACATGCAATGGAAATATCTTCAGAGCCTACATGTTTATTTAAAGTTTTATCAAAAACAAAAAAAAATATTAACTCAAAAAAACTATTGTTATAACGTTATATCAATTATTTTTGATTTTTACTTTTTAAGCCGCCTTATGAACAGAAAAAATGATTTTACGTATTTTTTATAACAATAAAGGCATACGGAACAATGCAAAGGAAAAATATTGAAGTGTCGAACATTTTTCAAATTAACAAAAAACAATCACTTTGACTAGAAAAAATCAATGTTTTAAATGAACATTTTTTGCACATTTTTCATAATTATTTGAATGATAAATAACTAATTTTTCTTTTTAAATTTAATGCATATATATTCACATTTAGTTTACTTAATCTGCTATCCACTATATCATAACGACGAATGTAAAAAAATATGCAGAAAAAAGTAACATAGATACACAATAGTGTACAAAATCAAATTTAAATTCATACATATTAATAATTAAGTCAAATAATAATTTTGGATTAAAAAAACATACATAACAAAAAGACCATATTGATTTTTTTATGCTTTTTAGACTAACGCCGCTGCTTGATAAAATGTTGTTCAAAAACCAAAAATATTTCTTCAGTGCCAGCATGTGGCATGAATTAATTATTACACGCAGTTGATAATGCTCGCGATGAGCGAAACCGGTCCTGATCAAAAAATATATTGTGGAAATAAGTACTAAAAAAATGTGTTTTTATTATTTAAAATATAATGCCTTTCCATCAAGAAGTGACAGTTAACACCTTAAAAGTGATTACACGCAGTGTTTCATTGTAATTTATTCCAGTTAAATAAGCTCATTTTCAAGTGAGATAGGTGTGGATAATCATTTATTTACAATTATTTTCAGAGCTCATTTATTTTTGGTAAAGTCAACCTAGTTAAAAAATAAAACGCATTTGACTTTTTTGTTCCTGAAAATATTTTATTTGACAAAGTGTAAAGCCATTTTAATGAACTGTAAAATATTTAAAAAAGAATATATAAAAAATCCTTAAAATGAGCTACAATTTGTTATTCGTACTCATATTTATGTTGTATTATATATCGAGTTTACATACTGCACATAAAAACGGAAACGTATACGAGCATTACCTCTTCATGTTAGCACATAAAAAAATGCTTCAAAATAACATCTCTACGTCCTTCAGTTCTCGCAATATAATACTTTATAATAACTTCCACTGAAAGAAATGGCCAGTAATCAGGGATTTATCTGTACTAACGAATAGACATACGTATAGGAAAATTTGTACTGTACATTTCCACATGTTTTGTCACTCACGTCTCGAGTTTCCCCTTTCGTTATGTTCAGGCACTCTATCAAACGGACACAACAGAATTTACTCACAATTAATAGTGTGCATTCGTTATGTAATATAGAAGACTAGTATCCAAATATATATGTGAAATAGCTTGTGTGAAAATTTAGGTTTGATAATGTTATAATAACTCAACTATTTAAATCGAAAAACCACTCAATGAAGATGATAAATTATTAGATCAAAACACGGGAGATCATAAAATATTTCATCAAAAATTTCATAAATTAAGACAGTTCAATTAAATTCAATGTCCGTTTTCAACGATCAGCTTAACTATCTTAATTCTCTTTTGCTATATTCTTTCCGTGAGACTGTTTTAATGACTCGACAATCTCAAAAACTTAATTTTGTATTACGTCACTTGATAATTAATTCCGCCGTAAAATACTAGTTTTTAAAAGCTATTTAAAGATATAAATCTTATTTTTATATTGAGATTTTCAGAATATTGTCTTTTATTTGACTAAAATTAGTACTTAAATAAAATCTTTCACCACTTTTCTACACGTAGAAAAAACTGTGATGAAGATTTTTTCTTTAAATATTCTTTTATAAGTGCTATAATCTTTTACAACATGGCATGATAATGTGGTTAACTACCCTTATTTATAAAATGACCGACATAAATTATTCCGTCTTAAGCAGTCGATAGCTTCATCACCATGACGATGGTAATATTAATCGTCCGGTAGAAGCCAGCGCTGAAAAAGCTCCGACAATAAGCTTCGAAAAGCTCATCCCACCACCTCGCCGCACAATAGCCCCTCTACGCTTCGCAAAGTGCTTCTCATCGCGTTCAATTCAAGTGCCGCTACAATGAGCAATGGCGTTACATGCCTGATAAGGCTGTTGCACTGTCCGCGAGATTTTGAGCGACGAATATTTGATCGCGTTGGTAGCGTGGTGTGAAATAGACACAATTATATGGATTGTATAAGTGACTGTAAGCAATATGTCTTTTTTTAAATCTGAAAATACTGTAGCTTTGTAAAATGTACAATACCTTTTGGGAAATCTTAAAATTTTCATGTCTGTTTTGTATAATAATGCTTGATCATTTGATGTATGATATATAATTGAATTCATACAAATCCCGATTTCAATAAATAAAAAAGGTAGTTTATGTGAGATCACCAGTGTATTATAGTTAAGTTAAAAAGCAACTTGTTTTCATCATTGTTTTTCGTGTATTTCAACCAGGCTTTATTAGTTTTTATTTAATAGCACGCAAGATTATATATATATAGGATACCAAATATGTTCTTAACAGTGCCCCAAAATGGGTCATCTGCTTATTCGTTGTACGTGCCACTACTATTAAGGTATGCAACATACAAATTAGGTCATATTCATTGAACGAAAATGATAAGTAAAATTTTAATTCGTATCTAAACATTATTGGTTACTTTTTTCTAATTCATAAATAATGCACCCTGAATAAAACAAAATAATCAAATGTGTTTTTTGTATTGTAAAGTGATCACACCTGTTTTGCCATTGCCGCTATTTTTTTTAATAATCATCATTTCTTTTTTAACCTCAATTATATTGTTAAAATCTCCTTTCGTATTTTATACAAAATATTTTTTATACATAATATGATTTATAACTTTTTATCTAATGTACTACTTACAAATTGGCAGCGTATTATGTCGAAATGGGTGAAAACACAATATTTATGGTTAATGTTTATAAATTAAGAAGATAATTGAATTGTTGTTTTGCACAACACTACACGTAACTGTTCCGTAAAAATGGTTTTTTAATTTACAGAATAGTTTTACAGTTTCTTTTTGATCTGATCCATTTAAAGTCACACAATTCAATGATATGAATTTCATCTTTTTAAGAAGCATCTATAAATCAGCTTTATAAAATTATTTTTTACCATATCTAAGACATTTATATTGTTATTTACTTGAGCAATAAAGATGTCTTTTAAATGAGCAAAGAGTTTGAAAAAATCAATGAAAACGTAAACCTTTTTAATTATAAATTGAAAACAAATTTCAAAATAGTTACGACAAAATTTATGTAAAAGAAAACAAGCCGCTACAAGTTGCCTACAATTTACGATAATGGTCCACAATAAGACGCAACAGGTAATTCATATAAAATTGTAGGCAGCGGTGAAAACCACTTCAAATGACGATAATTCTTGTAGCGGCTTGGGTGTCGTTACCTTAACGTACCACCGGATTGCGTCGACGAATAGAGCAGTTATAACGGATCGGAGCCGTTTGCTTAGACGCCGTTTTAATGTATTGCGTTTGTGAAAGCTGGCGTGAATCGCGTGACATTGGATTTATAGCAGTTCTGGATTCAAATGTACATTTTGTTCCACACTAACGTTTAATTGGAAAAACCTTAAATGCTATCACTTCATTCTTTAAGTTTTATTTTCAAAAAAAAAATATTAATTTATGATATCGACTGAAGTTGATTAATTGAATTTCAATATCAAATTTGAATTGTTACAACTTTGTACGATTCCACATGTAAGAAATTAATAGAGGCTAGTCATGAAATTCAAACTTCATTCTCAATGATCAACTCAATCTTCCCAACTCTCCTTTACGACAAAGACCCCTGAATCGACAATCTTATGACGTAAAATCTTACGTTTCATAACTAGATGTTTGATGCTAGGTATTCTCTATTTAGATTTTAATGTTAGTTCATTGATATTTGTTGAAAAAACCTCTTTCAAGAATGACTTGTTAACAAGATCGTTAATACAAATTATCACGGACAATTGTTTTGATTATTTTTAGATTAATGTTACTTAATTTGTTTTAGCTATAATTTACTGCTTGCCTTGGGGTTTAGTGTTTTCCTGTAATTAATAACTTTGGGATATAGAAAATGCTTACTATTTATTTTACGTCAGATTTGTTGCATCCGTGTGATAGAATTCCTGAAGATGCCGAAAGGCGAAACCCGGGTCGTAAGTGACAAAACATATGTAATCGTACAAAGTTATAACAATTCAAAATTGATAAATTTCATTAATTTCTGACGTTGGCATGAAATCATTTTTATAACAATGCTTGCTCTAAAAATTAAGCATATTCACTTCTTATGGTAGCGTATTAACACCTTCTTTCAATGAAAACTGTTTGTTACTAACTTACACAGTATTCTGTTAAAAATAATTATAGGACTTTAGTGCATTGTGATTTTTCAACAATCACTTTCTATAAATCGTGTTTCTAAGATATAATAGGTAGGTAGATATTATTTAAATCCATGTGTTTGAACAAACATTTATTAATTGGTATAAAAAAAACGACGTATAAAACTGTTTATTTTAAAATTTTTGTGAGTGAAGCGATTTCTTAATAATTGTATTTACTACAATTAATACATTGCAAAATTAAATGAAATTTAAATGCAATAATCGAGAATTTATATTTATTCATTGGCAATCTTTAATTAATTAGTGTATAGTTCTATGCAAAACGTTTTTTCGTTTATTGAAAAATCATTGATTTTTTTTATTCAATATTTTTGTTTCTTAAATTTGAAACACGTAGTGATATAAAAATTTATCCTACTTATAAGAAAGCTGTTTGGCTTCAAGACATTTACTGTATATGTACTTTGATACATAGAAAAAATGATGCTTAATTAATTGGCTTATAGCTATCTATTCACTCTTAAGAACAAATAAATATGAGTTGTTTTCCATAACACAATAACAAATAAAAAGCATCATTTCTACTTCTCATTTTCATAGTCCAATACAGAACTGCACGGACTAAATTATCTGTTGTGCTTAAAAGATTAGAAAAAAATAGCTAATGGAAATAATTATATTAATATAAAATTAACATTATCAAATAAAGTTAAGATAAAAAAACATCGGTCACTTGACAACAGCATTGGCTGAACTTTATAGTGCCACAAACATGCAAGTATTGACCCAATTTAATTCAGTTTACAATCAAATATCTTCCATATAAAATATACATTTACTAGAATTTCTGTCAAATAAAAAACGGATTTCAAATCCACATATATAAGGTTCGCCAAATAACTTTTTTTTTTGAAAATGCTATAAAAAAAAAAACTACTAATATTTTCTCGAATTTCTTTTTTTATTTGAAAGTACAATCCTTCCGGTTAATAATGAAAAATAATTTCATTCAAATGGCTGTCTCGGCTGGCCATGCAGTAGCCTACACGATCGGTCCAATTTTTAAGCACATTATCGATTGTGTGCAGCTTTATTTCACCAATGGCTTCACGAATATTGTCCTTTAAAGCGTCAATTGGCTCTGGCTTGTCGGCGTAACACTTATCTTTGAGGGCACCCCACAAATAATAGTCCAACGGTGTCAAATCGCAGCTCCGAGGTGGCCAAACGAAATCAGCTCTGCGGCTGATAATGCGATCTTCAAAAACAGGGCGCAAAACATCAAGTGTAGCTTCGGCTGTGTGGCACGCAGCGCCGTCCTGTTGAAACCAAATGTTGCCAATATCCTCCTCTTCAATTTTTGTGAACAAAAATTTGTTCAGCATGGTCTGATAACGATCGCCATTGACTGTAACGGCCACTCCTTGCTCATTTTCGAAGAAAAATGGCCCAATTATGCCTCTGGACCAAATTCCGCACCAAACAGTGACTCGTTTTGGGTGTACCGGCTTTTCAATGTATGCGTGCGGGTTTTCTGTGCCCCAAATGCGACAATTTTGCTTGTTTACATACCCGCCAAGATCAAAATGAGCTTCATCCGAAAAGATGATTTTTTTGGTAAAATCGGCATCTTCTGTAATTCGATCGCAGGCCCACTCAGCGAAGCGAAAACGCATTGGATGGTCAGTTGGCTTCAACTCCTGAACCAATTGGACTTTGTATGACGTCATACCAAGGTCTTTATGCAAAATTCGTCTCAATGATGTCTCCGAAATGTTCAATTGTTGAGAACGATGTTGATGTTGATGGCGCTTCACGCACACTTTCTGCCACAGCATCAATATTCTCGGGTGTACGCACTGTTTTTGGCTTTTCACGCTTTGGTTTATCGATGAGGATGCCAGTTTCTTTCACTTTTTTCACAAGATAACGAACATACGGAGCTGACGGTGCTTCTCTTCTTCAGAAATCCGTACGCAATTTTCGCACACATTCTGCAACATTACCATGATTTTCAAAGTAGTCGCAATATTTCCCAGCGTTGTTCAAGCGTATACACGACCATATTCGTTTAGCGGAAGGATAAAACTAATTATCTGTCAAATCAGACATGAGCTAAGTGTTACCATTCACGAAATAAGCACTAGTTAAAAAAAAAACTTTAGATGGCGGACCCTATATATTCTATAGAATTTTATATGGACGCAATCAATTCAATGCATTTTATTCAGAATAAAAAATATTCCTTTATGAATGATATCAGCCGTGCTGAATTGAAAATTGCGTATTTCCTAATTGAATTACTATCACGAAATCGATGTAACAAAACACTATTAAATGCAGCTTGCTAAAGCAACGATAAACGAAGCGAAGTTTAAGATACACTTTAAATGTTGGCAAGTAAGAGACGTGCAGTAAAATAAAATAAATAACTAGTTATTCGAAACAGTTTCTTGGAAAACGTAGCTATTCGCGAGGGTCAATAAAACTTGGAGAGACGAGGGAAAAGTCATCACCCCGCTGGGATTTTGGACGTGTATTCTTCACAACTACCCCTTCAGTGATGTACAATTTTTATACATAAGGCACAGACATATTAGTGTATGTCGCATTTTGATAATTTTTACAAACAATGCTTTTATTAAGAAATACACATGTGATTTTTGGAATATAATATTTGCAGTTAAGTCATTTTTAACGGTTTTCCAAAACAAAGCTTTTTGTCTTGCGAAAATGTACATAGTTAATTGAAAACGCTATGATTTATTTGACACCGTTTATCACCATTTTTTTATGATACTGTGAAACATTCATTTATCTCTAGTAACTCAGACATACGTGCAAATTTTCATTAATCCATTATATCTTTTTCCGTCATAGTATTTTATCAGCTAAAGAACGTGTGTATTTAAACACCATAATATAGGAAAATTATGTTGTTATTTCCCCAGCCTATGATTATATTGCCGAAATTGAAGCTTTTTTGATAGAATTGCGTTATAATAATACTTAATAAAAAAAACATAATAATTATTTCTTTACTTCTAGTCACCATTAGAAGTTTTTCTATAAACTAAAGAAAATACTGGTGAAAAACATTGCAAAAAGATATCCATTTGTATATGTGCTTTTATTTACTAATAAAGTTGCATAACCACTTCGCTGAAGTGTTTCGTCGTATCCTAAGAAGATATATTCATACAATTAATTAGTGGGCTACAATATATAACTACTCGTCAAAAGATATCGAATTAAACATATGCATAATTAGCATTCAATGTATAATTATTCCATCAGCGACGCAACAATTTAATTTTAATTATTTAATAATTAAACTACAAATTCTGAATTACAAATTATCAAGACAACTAAATTTATTCCATTTATTGACTGTGCTAGTGAAATGCAATGATTGATAATTGTTTTACTAATTTAACACTCCAACAATTTTAGCTTTCAGAAATATTTATAAAATGTATTAATCAATTCTCCTTTATATATAATATGTTTAATGAGTGGTATGGCTATATATATAAAATTATGCATTTTTAATTGAACATTGAAATTACAAAGGGGCTTTTTAATCCATGACCATTTTTCATTTTCCTAGAATGTCACTGAGAACCGCCAAACAATATAGTAATTGACATTGATATATAAGTAAATAGATAAGAAGAAGTGATCAAATAATTTGATAAATAATAAAAACGACAATCATGATTTCATTTTAATCAATCATTTTTCATTCTATTGTGAATTTTACATGATAAAAAGCAGTTTAAATTATGTTAAATTGTGTTATATAAAAATATACGAAGTACTGAATATTCATGAAAATGACTGAATTAAATTGCTTAATAAATCTTGTAATTGAAATTTACTTAAACTATTTTTTTTTTACCCAACTGAATGATCTGGATTTATTAAGCTATCTGTATCCAGCTCATCAAAGCTTTTCAATTGAAATTAGTCGAAATACCTTTATTTGAATCTATATATATATTTGTTCATTTGATCTCATAACCACTGATTCAAGTAAGTCGAAATTTACTAAAGGTTTTCTCGTTATGTCACTAGAAATATTATTTTAGCCAAAAATGAGCCATTGTTTTTACTGTTATTATTTTCATTGAAAAAATGTTTCCGAAAATATTTTCTCTCTTGAAATTTCATGTTGTTTAATATGGGTCAATTTCAAATGTTTTTTACACTCTTGATTTGGTTATTTCATGTTGCTAACTTAAAGCATCCAAGTTCACTGATCCAATCAAATTGACAGTTAATATATACTCGACATCACTTGAATATAATAGAAAAATATAAAATACTGAGTCGAAAGCCTAAGTTTTTAAATTTGAGGTTAATTTTGAGCAAAATATTTGATTAATTTTATGGTTTTATCTGAATCTCGCGTGATGAAATATACAAAAGCTCACAAAACTTTAATGATTCGAATTTGATTTCGAAATTCTATCAAGCTCAGTCAATCTTTTTTCATTATTCGTATGAGAATAATTGATTACATACAAAGTTATGAAAATTTGTTGTAAACATCTGCTTGTTCAGAGTTGTTCAGTCTCAATAAAGTAAAATATATAGCAATTGAGAAAGACATTTCTGTTGCGCTTAGTTTTATCTTCAAGCTCTAAGAAGCCGAGTAGAAAGTTTGTTTTTAACTTCAAAGAATGTTTGCAAAACGTTTTTCCTGATTTTTTAATCAATACTACTTATATGAGATAAATAACCACTGGAAAGTTCTTAAGAAGTTATGAGGCTTTTGATTGATGAATTTATTTACAAGCTTTGATCATCATTATATATTATATTGAACAAAAATTACCAAATTATCTGATATACATGCTTTACAAATTTAATTAAGTCAAAAGAGTTTGATTAATATGTTAGGACATCATATAAAAACATATTTCTGGTATGCATCCATAGTTTTCTGGCCACAAAAAACCTTAATTATGGCATTCAATGAGCTAAAGGAAAGACAAAACAAATGTTCAGTATTATTAATACATTGTTGATCTACTAACACGCCACAAGCGGATTCAAAATCACGTAATATTTGTACATTATTTCAAATGAATATTCTCCCTTTATCACAAAACCCAAAAGAATAACTAAGTTATTAGGGATCCAATAGTAGTATAAGTCATTCGCATATTTCTGGCTTAAAGTAACATCTTGGGCAATTCAGTCACGTAGATTTTTCCAAGCAAAGATTGGGATGCTCCTTGTGAATAACGGCAGGCTGTACTGAATAAATTATGAACGCGTCGTACCGGCCTAGCGAATTCTGATGGTCGATGCAAAGCATTTATCAATATTTTCGGTTGCTTTTCTGGTGGGGCCGGAAATAGGCACAGAGTCCGGTGTTAATTGGGAGAAAAATGTACTTCCTGTGACAGCGGTCTTATTTATTTCTATTTTGGAAAAAGACGAAAAATACACTGTCAAAACATTAATGTCTATAAAAGCACGCTTCCTTGTATAAAATTGATATTTTTTATTTAATAAATCATATAAAATTTTGGTAGATTGTCTTAGTGTTGGAGTTTCGATTTTTATTATACTCTATAATACCGAAAGTGCTTTATACCTGGATTGAAAATAAACGATAAACATTGAATTTTCAATAGGATTACAATTACAATTTATACCCAGGCATGTCATATGTATTTGTTGTCTCTTTTCTGCTGGAACCTTCTGTCAGTAATTCTAAATAAAATTGCATTCTATATAATATATATTATGCATTTTTTTTTAAATTATATAGTATAAATTATTCATTTCAGTTTTATTAGCGGTGTCTTTAGATTCAGATCTTGTTGACTGCCCATGGTTTGATTATCGATTGATAATTGTAGAAAAACGAATTTATATGAATATATTAAGTCAACACAATATTTACGATTGTGGTCATTTGTAGGGTTATTTTCCCGATTTTTTCAAAAATTGAATTTTTATATAAGGATATGTCTATATATGTGTCTATGAATAAAGATATATTCAGTAATTTGAAACAAAATCTATAATTTCTAGACGGAACCATAAAATATAGATTTTAATTGACCATTGTTATAGGTTCACAATGAAGCTATGCAGATTTGAATTGTTGAAATGTTGTACAATTCTAAATGTTTTATCACTTACGCCTCTGGTTTTGCTTTTCGGTATCTTCAGGCATTCTACCACACGGATGCAACAGAGATGACTTTTATGAAAAGGGTTTGCAATAAATAACTATCACTAAAATGAAATTGGTTTATTTTAAGCATAGAGTTGCCTGCTGATTTCAAATTCGTGGGTAACGGTGGGATTAAACATCAGGTGATGTAATATAAGAGATCAATTTATAAGACTGTCGGCATATTGAACTAATCTCACCTAAGGTATATAACAAAGAGGAATATGGAGATGAGGCTGTTCGTTAAGAATATAACTTGAATTAAATCGAACTTTGTTTATTGATATAATAATTTAATATCCCTTCTGTATAAATAAACATGTGTTCTTATATTTATGATAATAATACGAGCAATTGTATTTATAAATGTATTAATGGTACAGGCTATTATAAAACTTTATTAAATATTTTTTAAGTCAGAGTTGGTTTCGCTCACCTGAAACAGTAAGATGAGCAGGCTCACTTTGTCGTCTATCTCCAGTAAGTGAGTCTCTTGCAAGGCAGGAATATGAAGGGATAGAGTCAGTCGGACGAGCGTCGCGTATATGAAGTTCTTGACCATTCATGGCCACCACCACACGTTCACCTAACACAAAAACATTATATCTTTAAATATCATGCCTTTCCCATCAAGAATTGTCAGTTAACAATTTAAAAATGAGTAACAGTATACAAATAAAACAATAATAAAACATCATCAATTTAAAAAAAAATATTATATTTTTTTTCGTAAATAAAACATTATGAAGAGAAATGTATTTAGCCACATATTTCTTTCGACTAATTCAAGGCCAAAATGAGAAGTTTGCCATCATTTATAAAATCAATTTTTATGTTTAAGATATATTTTTTTAAGAAATCTTGGACATGAATTATTTGATCTTCCAAAGCGTAGAACCAGTCTACCAATGGTAAGAGCATTAACAATGTTCAACAGTATTGCTTCAGATATCAACATATTCCATGTGGACGAAAGTGAGTTCAGGCGAATACTATTTTAATGTGTTAAAGTAGATTTTTCATGAGCTTGCTTGGTTGACTTTCTTGCTATACTTATTTTGCTTATTTCTTGAATTTCCAACGCTAAATGTTTGAATATTTTGACGTTGAAAAACCAATGCACTTGTAATTTGTAATTTTTGTAACGTGTATATACAATAAAATAAATAAATAATAATGTTCCGTACTATTTCCAAAAATAAACAACACTAAGTTAATGGCTACAAACTTATTGTTCAGCTCCTAGTTCTGAACTTCGTATTAAATAATTGTGGAAATATACCTCGTTATATATTATTGTATTTCATTTATTTAAACGTAAATTTGTAACTTACTATTTATCATATTTAAGGGTTAATTAGAGAGCTGAATAAATTTTACTATTTTAAAAATAATATTCCTTTCTTGATATTAATATTCCAATTGAATTATCATAATAGAAAAGGGTATAAAGTTTGACACCATGAAATAAAAAAAACACATAGAAATAATAATAAAATAAAAAAATAGTTTTTTGCTATACTAAAAAGTTTTTTAGCATTACAAATTGATAATTACAAATGGAATATTTTATACGATGTTTAATTTCTATCATCATTTGTTTGTCATGAGTATTTTGAAAAAAAAATGACAATTTCCACAGAAAAATCATATTTTAGTCTCGCTCTTATGATTTCATGCCTGCGATTGAATTTAAATACATAAATAAGATATAATAATTACATGCAAACATTTTTTCCTATTTATCATATCCATTTTTACATCACGACGTGTTTCGTTTAGCATACGAATTCTTTTATCGGTTAAAATAGCTTATTTGAAAGAAGAGATGAAAAACTGATTTCATTACTCAAATATATTTTGGATATGCCATTTACGATTTAACATTTTCAATTTAAAAGTTCAAATATTTTTTTGTAGCTATTGTATTTAACCATTTATTATTATACAAATTGATCACGGTGAAAAAATAACGATGTATTTTAGTCTAACAAAGATCTATTTTTGTAGAACTAAAAGACATTGCTATTTTTTCATCGTGTTATAATGAATTTGTACCAAGATAATCCCAAATCAAACAATTTATATAAATTTACATTTATGAATAAAATAATTTTTATATTTTAGTCAAGCACAAAGAATAAAATTGTACCTATACATTTTATTTTTTTTTGGCTTAGAGAAATCATTCTATAATTCTTTTTAATAACCGACTATTTCTATTTATCACTAGGCAATGCAATTTTATGAATGAAGTGTTAAAAAACTGTTTATCTATTACATATTACTGTTAATTATTTACATTGAAAAATATTACACTGCTACAGAAAAATCTTTCCTTCCTCCAGCTGCGATAGACATCGTATTATGTGCAAACGAATTGACTCTGTACTTCGTTAAACATTTGTTATTACTCTTTACTTAATATTTATTTACGGCTAAACAGCAGATAGCAGAGTGTTGGTAACCACATTAAAAGGGTTTTTAAGCAATGTTAATAATATTAGATAATAATCGTTGGACTTTTAAAATTTAGTCTGGTAATGAAAAAAATATTAGTTGTAAATAAATACTAACAAAAGCTACCCACTCTCAAGAATATAAAATAAATGACTAGGTGACAAATTCGATCATAACACTTTACAAGATGACACATCAAAACAGTATTAGATTGACATACTCAAAAATTATGTCAGCGATGGTACTAAAAATTAAGCATGGTAAGAAATAAAATATATAATATATTTGTCGTAACTATTTATGAATTAAATACATATATATATAAAACAAAATAAAAAAATCTTTATTTTGACTGATTTAGACTTAGTAAATAAAAAAGATAATTATTCATAAAAGCAATTAAAGTTGACGAACTTTTAAATATTTTTTGTAGTATACTATTAAAATACGTGAACTCTAATAGGCTATTAATATAATTAAATTTGATAGTAAATATTTTGTTTTTACCGCAATAATACAAAGCTAACCAAAATATTTCAAATTATTACTTTACACAAAAGCTTTGTATTTGATTTCGATTGTCTGAAACCATACTATATTTTAATATTCAAACGATAGATAAAATTTTAGTTAATTAATTTAATCATTATAAATATTAAAAAAAAAACATTTATGCATACTAAATATTCAAAACTGTTGATATTTAATATATTACACATACCAATTCAAACGCAAAATTATCGCTGTAGTAAACGTTTTATTTTTAGCCTTTTAGTAAGTATTCAATTACAATTCAGTTTCCAGTATGTTGGTAAAAGGTATTTCAAATATGGTTCTTTTCCCATTCTAAAAACATGTTAACAATTAATTACACCTAAATAATCGCTGCATTTGGAATTTCTCTACTTAGCACAAACGTTTATTTACGACGATAAAAATTCCGCTTGTTGGATATTCATAGCCCACCGCCATGCTATTAAATGCATTTTGTAAAGAGGAATTTCATTCAAACCGTACATAAAATATTCATATGAATTTTATTTGAAATATTAATAACCGTAAAAGCTTGCATGAATTTGTTTTCATAAAAATGCAATCTTCGATCAAGCAATTTGGAATGAACAAGTTTTATGGTATCAAAATATAACGTGACTTCATATATACTGTTTCAGAAGCTCAAAATATTCAACAATAGTCACACGTTTATTCGTTGTTTTACTTGATTAAATAAAAGCTGATTTAGCATACACTATATAATTTTGGTCTTTAAATACAAATAATTATTTAGAAATGATCATTCGTATAACACTTAAAAAGTCTGAAGCATTTAGAAATAGTACAAACATGTCTGAAATATTAACAAAAAAAAAATATTTTCGAAAGAAATTTTGCCATCGAATCATTATTGAAGTAGTGCTAAATTAGATTTTTGTTAGATTATATTAATCATAAGTTAATTGATACAAATTTTTTCTAATACATTATAAGAGATTTTGTAAAAAAAAATGTTTTTTTTCATTTCCTACTGTTTATTTTAGCTATCAGTAATCGTTTATTTTTATTTAAAATGATTTGGCTTATCCTCTAGGAATTTTTCAACAAAAAAAAGTGTGTTTTATAAAAGAAAAAAATACTGATTTAATAATATGTTAGAACAGCTTTAGTATTACGATTATTGCAGTAATATAGAAAAATAATATACAGCTAGATCATCCTAAATTTGCTAGAATTTTAAGATTATTTTTTAGATAGAAAGAGTTCTTAGAGTGTGATCGTAATTATATCACTATTGATTTATTTAATGGTTTCAATTAACATTTGAATGTAAAGTTTGTTTTTACAATTGATCATTGTAAAATATTATATATATTATATTTTTCGTTTGAAATCGGCTACATAATGTTTTGTTGCTGCTTAAATTTATGTGTCACGTCATGCCGTCTTCATATAAGTAATTTATAAAATTATCTTAAACTAATGACTCATTTTACTTAAATGTTATAATTTACTTATTGATACGTTTATGAGTCAATGCTGGTCATTTTATTTTCGGCTTTATATCTCCTCCTGGCACTTTGAAAAGTATCGGTATATGAACTAAATGAGCATCCCGGGAAATCGCTTCTGCGATTTATTTTCCAAATTCACTAAAAGCGCAAATAAAAAGGAAAAAAGCTCAGACGAATATCTCCGAGAATGACACCCAAAAGAATAGACGCAATTTGTCTGAACAGGAATAGGTACTCAACACGGGTACACTTGGGGTAAATACAAACTATACCTACAATGATTTATTTATAAACTGCTGAGGGAATTACTGTTTCACATAATTTAAAGGCTCTATTCCACGACAAAGAATATACCTGGAGAGTACAAAGCACTTCTTTAACGAGATGCTTCTGAGATGAATTGAATAAAAAGGAGCAAATCTTTGGCGTTATTGAAAAAATCACACAATACACATTAATTCAAATTGCTTTGGATTATTATCATATATAAATAAACTTCACAATGATTACTATTTCAACCACAATAAAATGATAAGAAAACGACAAAGCCATTCCAAATAAAGCTTGAGAGTTTAAAATAAAAAAAAACACATTTTTAGTCATTCCAAAATATACATTTGATCAGGACCGGTTTCACGTTCGGCGCGAGCATAACCAGATGAGCGAAACCGGTCCTGTATAAATATATTTTGTGAAACTAAGTACTAAAATGTGTTTTTATTATTTAAAATATCATGCCTTCCCTTCAAGAAGTAATAGTTTTCACCAGCGATACTCAAACTGCGGCCCAAATAGCTCTTATGCTCGGCCCAAAATAATTATAGTGACCAAATATTTTTTTAGTGTTGTTTTCAAAATGTTTTCAATATTGGGTTACAATCGGTCGATTAGCAATTTTTATTTTTTTTTTATATTTTCATTTTAAATTTAAAGTTCTAAAGTTATATCTAAGAGAGTACTTTTGGCAGTTAAATTTCCTTTTATTGCCAAAATATTTTATATATTTTAAGTATACATTTTGATAAATAAATATTCACAAAAAAAAAATATTTTTATTTTGACATCATAATATAATACATACATATTTATGCAGTGTGTATGTTATGTGTTACATTTACAGTTTATTATTAATAAGTTGCGGCCCACGTAGAAAAGCAAAAATCAGAATGCGGCCCTGAGGGAAAAAAGTTTGAGTATGGTTTGTTTACACATTAAAAGTAAAAGCTTGAGGGATATAGATAAATTTATAATGGAAATTTAATAATTAAATTATAATATATATCAAATATTTTCGTCAGCAAAAATACTAGTAGCGACGCAAAAATAGCTCAATTGTCCAACAAAGCATAGGATGCTATAAACCATAGTTTACAAGTGGTTCTTTCTGCTCTTTGATGTCATTACATCACGGAAAGACTTGTAAAAAACGAATAAAGAGTACCCTGTAAACATGCTATCGATTCTTTGTACTCAGCTGTTCAACGAGTGACATAAACTTGTGCCTAAATAATCAAGATATCAGAAAAAATATCTACTATTGTGTATTTCTTTTTAAGTCTAAATGGACTTCTTACAAGAAATTGATTAATTGAAGAAATTGATTAATATATCATATTTATTTTCATAATTCATGATGGTACTTTGTGTATGTATTTAATAAACAGTTTCAACACATTGTAACATTGTTTTTTGGTAAAAGAGATCGTAATTTATCTTATATAAGGAGAACCGGAATTAAGTGTCGTATTATTAATCAATGCTCAGTTGTAATTCAACAAGCAATCTTTCATGACGTATTTTAAGTTGTATTGTTAGCCATACTTGATACTTGAAGTGAATTTTGACGTTTAAATAGAAAAAATAATAACCGTATATACAAAAGAGGGTTTTGTACCATATGAAGAATTTGTTCGAAATATCATGTAGTACCATTTTTTGAAAAAAAAGCCCAACAAGTGCTACAAACAAAATATATGCTACGCTTGTATCGCAAATATCAAATGTGGTTCAAACAATTCAAATCCGGCGATTTTGATTAAAAAAGAAACTTAGAAGTGGGAGACCAATTAAAGTAAATGACGATTTATTAATCTGTACAATTGAACAAAATCCAACGTTCACGATTCAGCAACTGTCAGATAATCTCGGATACGCATGGTCAAGTGTACAGGAACACTAAAAAAACTGGCAAGAATTGGAGACAGGGAAGATGGGTGCTGCACGAGCCAAGCGAAGAAAACCTAAATGAGCGTATAAACGCGGGCGAAGAGCTTTTAGAATTAAATTCAAAAACGCCAATTTTACAACATTGCTCTGTCCGACCTTACCTGTCAAATCGATGGAACATTTTTTGTATTCAAAGAGATATACCAGTTATGAAGAGGTCAAAATGAGCATATCCAAATATTTTTGTTCAAAACCCGGTGATATTTATAAAAGAGGGGTTAAAAAATTGCCAGATACGTGGAGAAAAGGTATATCTAACGATGAAAATTATATAGTCGAATAATTTTTGACAAATAAATGTTTTTATCCTATCAGATTGTTTCATTACAGAAAAGATATTTAATTCCGGTCCCCCTATTTGCAATAAATTCAGCTCACGTTTTTAGTCCTGATTCAATTGATTAAATTTTATGCCCGATAGTAAATTTCCTGGGTAGTGCATCTAAAATCAATTTATTGAATCAAATGAGGTATATATTTTGGTTTATATTTTCTAGAAACACAAGCTAAGCAGGAATTTTTTTTTTATTTTAATTCTACGTTTTCCTCCATTGTCCATTTATTCATTGGTAATCTAAAAAACATAAAATGGAAGCTTATAATATATTAAGAAATTGTATGGCCTAAGTAGTGACCGAATAAGCAACAAATTAAACTTCTACATTAAAAAATTATAATTTAATTTCAAATCGAATGGACGTTATCAACAATTACTAGCGGAAATATAACTAAATTATTATAATCCTCTAAAAGGTTTATTTTTAAATTTGAGAAATTACTTTTCACACTCTTATAAACACTTCTTAAGTCGTCATTTTCAATTCAAGATTTCTTTTTATTCTGGATCAGCCGGAGAAATATAATCAAATTTTGTTCATGGCAAATACACCAATTCAGTCGTCTTTCGTCTCCGATTTTTCTCGCGTATTTTAAATAATATAAAAAAGCGATGTTTTCACTGTCAAAAGAATTATTTTTTATTAAATTCTCACAGTTAGTTTTGAGCAAAGCAAATTTATTTATTTCAAATTTTGTTTTTCTAGGAAATTCGTCTCAGTTGCTTTTTTTACTATCATGAAAAATCGATTACTATAATATACATAAAACTAGTTTCGTATTATGGTAGAGATAATTGTATGAAAATATATCTTTTCAAATAGTTTTTAAGCAAAGATTAGTTATCAATAAAACAGCGATGACGAAAAACAATCAGTTCAAATGGATTTTTTTCTGATACAATTGCTTTATTTTTTGTATAAGTGTGTCTTACTTGCCAGTAATTTGAATTAGTAAAATATAAGATTAATCGGCCAGTCATTTAGAAAATATTAAAGGTTAGTTAAGTAATTTTATTGCAATTTTAAGCGATTGCCTTCAAAAGACTTATACCATATGAATACGCCAAAAAGTCTTACCATTATCAATTGTGGTTGGTAGAATCACAGTATCATCTCTGAACCATGATGTTACGCTAAGCTGGTCTCCACTTCCTGGTGGTAGGTCACATGTCAGTACACCAGTGTTACCTTCGAGGACGTTCGCTCGTGATATTCTGGGTTGGAAGTCTTCGCGAACAACTGGAAAAGAATATAAAAATATATGATTATTTACCATAAAATTATTACAGAAATATATAATTTTGTACTCTTTTACATGCAGCATTTTTTTAGGAATTAGTTTACAATAAGTTTATTATTTTAGAATTAGAATTAGTAAAATACATTCTTGGTGTCGCATAAAAACTATTGATCTAGTGAACAAATTGTAAAAAAATGAGCACTATTTTCTCATAAAAATATTTTTACAAACAATATCATTGTCCACGCGAAAGTTTTTTTTCTGTTGCCTTAAATTAATATGAACAAAAAATTCTTTAACTTTATATTCTTATTAGAATAACTTTGGTAACTAATAATATTATAAGATATTCAGAAAAAGTTACCAAAAGAATTAAATTTTAAAATAAACTCCCATATTTTTATTACATTAAATTTTATATTCTCAGTATCACGTGACGACATAAAAAAAGTTTCCCGTGTTTTTACATTTCCATTTTACAACCGGGCGAACGGCAGTGAAAACTTTTCAGAGCTCGTTCGAATTCATTTTGTCTCATATGAATTATTTAAAGTGTTTTTTTTTCTTCTCATATTCCACTCTGTTCCTAGATCGCCAACTTGTTTGTCCAAACGCAAACCGATTTTTGAGTTAAAGTTTATTTTGCGAGAAATAAATATTTAGTTTTTTTTCCTTTACAAAAAGAGAATCTAACTTCACTGAAATAAAATGGAGTTTTTTTTATTTCTAGCAGCAATTAAAAAAAAAAATTGTTATTTCAAAAAACACATTAAGACCGTAAGAGAATTTTAATTAGTTCCTAAAAACTGTTTAATTCACCTTGGAAAAAACCTTTCAAACTGCTTTTTTCAAGTATTCATATTTCAAATATTGTTTATCAATAAGTTAATCAGAAAAAAATAAAATTATCTTCATGAGAATTAGGTTGAAAAAATTGCCAACGCTTAGAAGAAAAATCGCTTCAGAGCTATTTCCAATTCCAATTTTAAATCGTTAATAGTTCCGTTACTTAAAATAGTCCCTAATTGCTATTCTTATGTACAAAAAATCTATTTCCATAGTTAATACTTGGTTCAAAATTCAAAATAAACGATATTTTTAAAAATTTTAAAAGCTTCTTTCATCAAAAATAGAATTATTTAAAATAACTCAGATTTGACATTGAATTATATTTGTCTGTGATATCTATCCGTTTATAACGTTAGTAAAAAATCTTTCTGTATCAGACAGACTAAAACGAAGTATTTGACAGTTCGGTTCCAGTATGGAAATTTTCTTCGTTATTTTTACTCTAAATTCTGTCGTTATTCTTGAAATAAAAGTTTTTTTTTTCATTTTCTCAATGAATATTGTAAAACGGTTTGACGAGAAACTTTTTTAATACTTTATAGAGTTGGCGTTGTCGAAAACATTACCTTTTTTAAATTTCCATAAGAAAAGGGATTTCCCCATATTAAAGTGACTACTGTATACTTTGGTATGTACAGATGTATTTAAATTTAATGTTCTACCGGTTATATAAATATATTATTTATAAAATTGTTCGCAAAATGGTGTCTTTATTTTATAGAAATAAAATTTTTATCAAATGGCCTTTTAAAGTGAATTTAGTCTTATTACATTCTGTCTTCAAAAATAGCGAAAAAACGCTGGCCTTTTGTTACAAAAATATCAAAATACTCTGTTATAACTTATTAATATTTAAAAACAAAAATAATTATTTCTGTGTTTATAATTTTAATCTACCGATTTTTGGTATATCTATCTATATAAACTACCAGTTATATATATATATATATATATATATATATATATATATATATATTATATATGTGATAAATCGATTAAATTCTATTTCTCATCAATACTAACCATCTACTTATACATTGGTTGCCATAAAAAAGAATCATTCGAATATCTACTGTAGCCACCCTGAAATAAAAGCTCTTTAGCACAGTCTCTGAGTGTTTGAAGCTCGCTGTTATCAACTCCCGCCCTCGTTTCCCTCCTCGGAGAGGCTTTTAAGGGAAATTAATATGTAGCATCTCATAAAGATTCATTCCTCTCAAATATTTCGTTAAAATGTGAATGGAGGTGTGAAATACTTCCACAGGCTGATAATAAATTTAATATATTAAAGTTTGATTACTCATTAAATAAAATTATATTAGCTTACATGAGTTATACAATATATACATAAAACAATATAACTTAAAAAAAAAATTAATTGTGCAGCAA
Source organism: Himalopsyche japonica (assembly GCA_028555115.1). Taxonomy (NCBI): domain Eukaryota; kingdom Metazoa; phylum Arthropoda; class Insecta; order Trichoptera; family Rhyacophilidae; genus Himalopsyche; species Himalopsyche japonica. The sequence goes on from JAHFWJ010000586.1 coordinate 28,512, forward strand.
GTTGCCTTTTTTTTATTGCGTTGTGAACAATAATTGATCTTATTGAAATCGTTGAAACTATGCACAATTCAAATTCAAAATTAAAAAACCCATCAAGCAAATATGTCATTATCGTAAATTTATCGTCTATGAAACGTATTTTTAAGAGAATTACTAACATTTCGTGCCCGATACATATCTCATATGACTCCAATAGAATTTCTATACTCAAAACGTATATCGCTTCAATAAAAAAATGCTTTTTATTTATATCGATATTTTTCCTCGTACTTGATGCGTAAATTCATATTTGTAAATACATCTAGCATTTACTAACAAATAGTATATATTTGAAAGTGCTTTGTTAATAATTGATACCACTGACCTTCTTAAAAAGCTTAATATTATACCTGAGGACAACATAATAAAAACCCTTTTAAATAAATCGCAATGTAAAGTTTCATGGGGTGAGATTAGTTTCATATAAAAACCAACAGTTAATGAAATCATAGGTAACGCCCAACTTGGAACATGGCAGTAACATTAAATTTTGATATATAATTTAATAAAAGAAGATGTTTGCCAATTTTACAGGCATACAAGGGTTATTTAAAGGTCTCGTATAAAGATTACAAAGCAGGCTCTATAGGTTGTTAAATAAGGTATTTGTTATTCAAATACACACTTCAATATCGATATTGAAAGCCTTGAATGTCTTTAGGTATTTTGTATTGATGCCTTTTACACAAATGTATTTTTATAGCCGGTGACAGGGTGAAATATTTAATTTTCAATTTGGTTTGAAAAATATATTGCGTCGCAGTTTATTTCTGTTCGAAAAAAATATTAAATTTCTGTTTTTTATGTTTTTTGTCTTATTCGCGTCTTAAAACGTTTATTTTTTCGAAGAATACGGTTAGCTTAAAAATAAATACACATTTAAAAACAATAGTAATTTTTTCAACATAATATAATTAATAAATATGTTATAATGAATTAGTATCAATTACTCACCACTAAATATTATCATGTTAACATTTCAAAGAGTGAATTTATTAATTCATAACATTAATTATTTTTTTGTTTACTACGTCTATTTTTTAATAAGGATTTCAAAAAGTATAATTTGGTTTTTTTTGATACACACTGTTGATTTTAATTTGCAATTTATTTATGTCTCCCAAAAAGTGCATTTTATAAATCGTCTATAATATTTCAATGATGTTATGTAATAACCAAGTAATTTGTCTTTTGCGTTACGATCAAAAACAGTTCAATGAATTTTCTTGTTCAATGTTACAAAGAATCAAACTTCATCGAAACTAGATAACTTCAACATATAATATAGTTTCAATGTTCCAGTAAAAATGTAACATATTCATGCTGGATTTTTCTATATCAGAATGCATTTTCCGGTACGCTGTCGTAAAAAACTTGGAACATTTTGCAGTCACGAATCAATACCAATTCATATGCATTCGTTGAAACTTTTCCGAATACCTCCATTACTCGAAATAGACTTTGTAAGCTGAAAATACGGGCTGGTTAATATGTTGCGCATTGAAGGGAGATTGGAAAAATGAATTTATAAAAATGAGTTACTTTACAAAAAATTGTTTTAAAAAAGCTTTTAGATGGATTGTAAAAAAAGATATGTTTTCGAAAAAGTAACTTTTATAATAAAACAAAATTTTTAATAGCTAAACAGTGAAAAACATAAATTTTACCTTTTATTAAGTAACTAAACATGAAAATTTTTAGTTTTTTATATACCTTACATTATGATTTCTAACATTTATGAAGTAAACGTTATTTTAACAACTTTTAACTTATATAGCCAAAAAATATATTATGCTATTTTATTTTTTCTATATAAACGAATCTTACTCCAGTAATTGAAAATGAAAGTTTAATTAAATTTTTTCCTGCTTTGTTTTCCTAATTCGAAAAATTATTCTTATATGAATATCAAATGATGAATATATTTCAGTTATAAATTAATGAATTAAAAGAGCATTAAAATGAGGTTTGAGATTAAAATATGTATCTAAGACATTTGAACTTTTCAAAACAATTATTCTATACATTATATTAACGGATAAATGAATTGTTAATCGAAATTTCATTTTGTTGATGTGTCTTTCTTAATTTTTCAAGTTTTAAAATATTCTACAAATTGTTATAATAAAATATTTTTCCATAGCTAACAAATTCAAAATAGCAAATTATAATTTAATTTGAATCAATCTATACATATTTTGAATGTATAATATTTTATGTCTACCATTGCCATAACTCTTTTATCTAAAAGCAAACATTAAGACACTGATACCAGAAAAATATTTTTTTAATGCCTAATTTTAATGGCTCATCAATTATGAAGATATTAACAGAGACAGCTCTCGAATTAAGCTAAAATTCAATCACTACAATGTACCGAAAAATAATTAATAACTTAAAAAAATGAACCAGTCATTTAGTTGTATCTACTAGAAAAGTAATTCGAGCTAAATTATACTGAATATTCTAGTGAAGGCAATTCAGTTTTCACGCACTTGTGAAAATCTATGGTCGACATAATTATACGACGCTAAGTCTTGAGCTCAATTTCACTTGGAAGAGTTTAATTGTTCCTACAATTAGCTGATACTTCTAGTATAATGTCTGTGAACGGATGAATAAACTTTTCATTCCGTACACATTTTAGTGGTTTTAAAGTTTCATAGTATTACGATATGCATAACTCAGAACCTTAAACACAAGCACCATGCAAAGACTAATGCCGTTTCCTGAATATTTAGTATAACTGCTATATTTCAGTCAAAATTGTTTTTGGAAATAAATACCTAGCCAAATACAATAGAAAAAATATAATGTTTTTTTCTACCACCTTACTGAGATAAATAAATGAGTAAATAAAATTGTATCTTATTTTAAAAAGGTCCATGAAATTAAATATGTACCATTCGAAATGCGAAAATAAAATATCTATTGTCCTGCAGCTAAGTGGTTAATGCTGTTGAATGCAAAGGCATTTCTGCGATGTTTTTCCCATTATACCTTTTCCCATATAAGTACAAAGTATAAAATAAAAAAGCGTCTAGCTTCATCCAAGTACTTTCCAAACGACAACTGTTTCTACAGTGATCTTTTTAGTGTCAAAACATTCGCAGATTAAGGTGACACGATAAAAAATTATCAATGTATTCATAATTTTGAAATGATACGTAAATTTATCTGTTATAATTTATGATATCAACTAATATTGAAGTTAACACGGTGAAAAAATAGCAATGTATTTTAGTTATACAAAATTATTTTTAACAAATATAGTTGATAGCTATTTCGGCTCACGCCATCGTCAGAAGTACGCTTTAAGTTTTAGTCGTTTATAACCAGGCAATTTTTTATAAACGACTTAAACTTAAAGCGTACTTCTGACGATGGCGTGAGCCGAAATAGCTATCAACTATATTTGTTAAAAATAATTTTGTAGAACTAAAATACATTGCTATTTTTTCACCGTGTTATAATGGAGTACTACCAAGTGAATGCCAATTCAATCAATAAATTGAAAGTAGCCGATATGACTACCCAGGCAATTCTTTATAAACGACTAAAACTTAAAGCGTAGTTCTGACGATGGCGTGAGCCGAAATAGCTATCAACTATATGTGTTAAAAATAATTTTGTAGAACTAAAATACTTTGCTATTTTTTCACCGTGTTATAATGGAATTCTACCAAGTGAATGCCAATTCAATCAATAAATATTGAAGTTGCTTGATGAAATTTCAATATTATATTGGAATTGTTAAAACTTTGAACGATTCCACATGTTTGTCACTAACCACCCGGGTTTCGCTTTTCGACATCTTCAGGCATTCTATCGCACGTTTGCAACATAACTGACAGTTTATCATCATGTGGAATCGTACAAAGTTTTAACAGTTCAAATTTATCTGTTACGACTAAATTGAAAAGCGTGTGTATGTAGTCTTTCAAAAGTAAAAAATTGGGGATATTTATACAAAAAAAAAATCAGTTAGTTAATCGATTCATTTAAAAAACATTTTTTTATTTGTTACCTATTATTTTTTTAAATTATGGTCAAGACAGGTTTTACTCATCCAAAACTTTCCCAACTAATCTAGAGCGTCGTTAAATTTTTGCGATACCTATTATATATTTTTAATCAAGTACTCATAAATAAGCTATTCTTTTAATGATAGTACCTATTTATTTAAAGACACTTAATTCAACACCGGAGTGTAGAATAAAAGTTCTATGTAGGTTACATATATAGAACCTGAAAGGTTTTCAAGAACCAACCAATCCAGTCCATTTAGTTTGTCGATCTTTTTTGCTTTTTACTTCTTTCTGTGTGTTTTTCGCCATCCATCCATTAGCCGGGCCTTTTACCGATCCTTCATTTTCATTTTCAGTTTTTATTTATTATTTTTTCGTTCTTTTTGTGAATGAAATATTTTTTTCAATAGGGTGTATTTGAATGAGACTTGAGGGTGTAAATGGAATATGTAAATGTCGACGAATTGATTGTAATTTTATGACTTATTAATTTTCATTACAGCTCGGCACATATTCAATGGCTGATTATACGATGAATACATCAAACGAGTTGATAAATTTAATACACATAAAATGCCATTTAATATTTTTATCAAAGTTTTACAAATGAAATTTTGGTGTGGTGAAATTTATTTAACTTTAAGAATGAATTAAAAGAATTAGATTCTAAATATAAAAATATACATTCTGTTAGTAAAATAAGTTGTTCGGCGGTTTTTTTTCCATTTCGTTCGTATAATTTACAAAGTCTAACAAAAAATAGTGAAGAAAACGTCTTAGATAAAAACCTTAATTTATTGATTGAATTGGCATTTACTTGGTAGAACTCCATTATCACACGGTAAAAAATAGTAATGTATTTTAGTTCTACAAAATTATTTTTAACAAATATAGTTGATAGCTATTTCGGCTCACACCATCGTCAGAACTATGCATAAACTAACATTTGCTTATCTATATATAGCTGTGCAGAAAAGGCACACAACACATCCTCTCTCCTGTTCCAACGGCCTAGCTTGTTACTTTAACACAATGACACTAAATTTTCAAAATTCTAAATGAAACAATAGGTGTCTATGACAATAAGATTATATGTGGGACGGAAGTGATCCTTCTGGAAGTAAATCAGATCACCCCTTTGTGCAACGGCTGGACAAGTGGCGATGCTATTATGTTAGTTTGTTCGTTAAGAATCCTTTGTGATAATTGACCTTACTAATAAACCTTAATTTACTTCATCGGATTATTTGAATATGCTGAGAAAAAAAACACTGATATCCATTTTAACTGCCGTCAATAAATTCATATTTAATTAACTTTACTATTAACTAAACGAAAAAAATATGTCCGCTAACTAATCTTATAAATAAATAAATGAACACTGTTCTTAGTCTTTTTTGATTAAAGTTTCATTACAAATAATTAGACATGAAATATCCACCGAAAAAAATCCATAGCCCAGACACTCAATATAGATAACCAAGAAGTGAAATGTGAATATTGGAAAAAATGCACATATCATTACAGCAATATAATTTTAGGTAACTTGGATGTGAAAGCATTTACCATTTGAACCAAATTATTAATCATTTATGTTTGGTTTTGCCGATATATAATATAATTGTAAGCTCAAACCGTATGGACGGCGTGTACAAACAAATATACTTACTAATTGGTTGCAACTGTTAATGAAATACAACTTTTAAATGAAAATTGTGCAAAATCAACTCAAAGAAAAATAATACTGCTCAAGATCTCAAATTTAATTAAACAAATGTCTCTTTATTCACTTTATAATTATGATAAAGCTCTTTCTTAACTGCAATTATGTTTTATTTTTATAAATTCAAATTATGTACCAGTCAATGTTTTCACCATCCTTAAACTTACTTAATCATTTTACTTGAAATAATAGAGGTATCTAAAGTTATACCAAAGAACATCGTATTCAATTATTACTGGCTTAAACAAGTCTTTTTTAATATATGTTAGAAATCCGTTTTTAATGTCTTTTTGTATAAAATTTAGGCAATTTTGAAACAAAAATAGCTCTTTTGAAATGGAATAAAGCATTGGAAAGGAAGCCTTTGAATCTAGCTGCTCGCTTTTGTGAACACATATAAGCACTTTGCAGAGAAAAAATTGCTTTGATACCGAAGAAAATGTAATAAAGGTATAGAGAAAACATTCTTTCATTTTTTACAAGAATAAATCCACCCAGCATTCATAGATACAAATTATTATTAAACTGAGAAACGGAAAATCGGATTAAAAAAAAACGTTTTTGAAAATATTTTGATATTCACAGAAAGGAAGCAAAAGCTCATTTATGTCAAAGACTTTAACTTAAAACTTTGCGTACAGCATTATATAACAATATCATGACAGTAGATGTACTGTTAATTATTAAAATGTGTATTTACTTTTAAGCTTCGATTAAGATCCCAACTGTTTTAAATCCGAGTTAAAATATTCTCGTTGATGCTTTTTTTTTAAACAACAAAAACACATTTTCAGTACTAATTTCACAATATATTTTATTTTATTAATTGAATTGGCATTCACTTGGTAGAACTCCATTATAACACGGTGAAAAAAAAGTAGCAACGTATTTTAGTTCTACAAAAATATTTTTTTAAATATAGTTGATAGCTATTTCGAAGCATAGTTCTGACGATGGCGTGAGCCGAAATAGCTATCGGCCATATTTAAAAAAATAATTTTGTAGAACTATAATACATTGCTATTTTTTCACTGTGATATATTTTATTATCAGGACCGGTTTTTTTCATCACGAGGATTATCAACTGAAGCTACGATGAGCAAAACCGGTTCTGATCATAAAATATATTGTAGAATAGTGCTTAAAATGTGTTTTATTATTAAGCATAGCATACACTTCCATCAAAAAAGACGGACAGTAACATCTTAAAATTGTTTTTTCAATCAAATTCATAATTGTTGTTTGTATGAAGTAAATGTTTGATATACGTCTCAAAACATTTTTGCATATATTTCGTAGTGCACAAAAGATGTTATACACTATTTTGGTTCATATAAGCATATTTTGAATCACTAGCTGCAAGCATTGGGTAAAAAAATTCTTGAGTTCGATTAAAAACACTTTAATTCGGTTCTTCTTCTAAGAAAGGTAACCTTCTAGAAATTATTTCTTTTTGCAAAAAATTAAGTTTTTAAATTAATTAATCCATTTGCTGTATTATTAAATATAGCATATTAAGTTCTGTCTCCACAAAGAACATCTCAGATTTCAAGAAAAAAATAATAAACAATATATTATTCGCTAATTAAGTATTTGTTCTTCATTCCCAAGTGTTTTTTTTATGTTCCATTGGAAACAATTGATACAATATTTTCAACCTTATAAACAAATCAAATTAATTCACTTCCGTGTTTATATTAAGTGTTGAAAAAATAATTTTCTACATGAATATTGACTAATTTAAAGTTTTACTCAGTCAAAACAGTAGTCTGGTTTTTGAATGAATAATCACTAGATTTAGACAGTAAATAATCATAGGGCAGCAATGGCAAGTGCTATAGTGACATTACCTCAGCCGGATAATAATTATCGTGGCCCATAAATTATTTAAATTGTCAGCCAGGAGGCCTTCAAAAAGCGTAAAGCTCATATTAGACTTCCACTTCTCTTTGCGGCAACTAATTTAATTTTAAATTAGAACTTAGAGCTTTTGAGCTTTTTGCGCTATTAAAGTTATCTTATGCTATAAAATGTGTGATTATTCTATTATATCATTTAATTTTGCCACCGAATCACACAAGTATTGAGTATGCACACAGAAAAATAAAAAAGTACGGTTTTCGAAAGTAATAATTCCTTGTGTTTTATTTTCTGCATAATTTCAACTCCAATGAGGTTATTAACGGTAAAACATTCAGTTTTAAATAAACTAACGTTTTTTAAAGTTATACATTATATATATTGAAATAGTTTGACTTTGTCAAATAAGTTTTTTTATTTGAATCTTGATATAAAGACGTTCAAGAAATGTTCAAAAGACACATAAAACATTCGAATCTTTTTAAGTGAGTTATTTATTTTAAAACTTTCGTTTTTTACTACCTCTATATTCTGATTCAATTCGGAAATACGTATATACAAATAAATTCATTTTTTTTGGAAAAATTTCATGTAGGCATTTATTATCAAAAGTTTATAAATTTAATGATTATTCTACGTTTGACTTGGAACAAGAATATTTAAAAATTTGTTGAAAGTAAGTATTTGCTTGTTTAATTTAATGGCTAAAACAACTCTAATAAAAAATAAATAAAATGTATTGGACTGTATTTAAAAAAAACATTAATCAAGAAACAATGGTCAATTTTGAATCATCAAACACTGTAATGCTTATGAATAAATTTTTTTTTTAAATATTTTATCCAACCTAATGTTAAATGTATGTGTTGCGGTGTGGTGTTGTGGCTACGCCGGGTTTTATGATCGGTTTCGTGAAGAAATATTATGGAATTGAAATAATCTAGCCGACGAATAGAAATCTATAAAATTTGAATTGTTACAACAGGCATTCTATCTATTGCTTGAAGATGCGGAAAGGCGAAACCCAGATCGTTAATGACAAAACATGTGGAATCGTACAAAGCTGTAAAAATTTAAATTTTATATTGAAATCCATCAAGCACCTTCAGTCGATATCGTAAATTAAAAAGAAATCTAAAAAATTACTAGAAAACAATTTCATTCAAAACTGACACATCATAGACAAAAAATTCGAGTTCCACTTCGAAGACCACTGCGCCACGGATAGTTTAGGCTGTTGAACATGCAGCTTCGTTTACATATAAACAACATGCATAGATCGCTGAATAAACAACAGTAATATATAATGTATACTACCTTTCGTTAATTTAAAATGCAATATTGTACATTAAAGTTTATGTCGAAACTTTCATTCGTTTTCCGCTAGATGTCAAAGCAAAGTCCGGCATCAGCGAGCATTGCGGTGTGTTTTGAAACTATATTTTATATTGTGTACAAATCGACAATGTTAAAGTTTTAACTAGATCATGACAATATCACTGTTTCCGGCGGAAGCTTTAAACTTGAACAAGACTGATAAATGCATATTACCATTATCATTCTGATGTCGAACAGAATGCGCCTAGGATATAAAAATATTTAATCTTTATTCATAAAATAATGAGATTTCATATTGTAATTTATTATAAAAATGCTCTTCTCAATGGTTTGACCAAAAAACGTTTCACAAAATCGAAAAGATAAAAGAAAAAAATTCTCGCTGTGATATGATGGTGAAATAGTAACTAAACTTATTTTATAGTTATATTTTTTTTTCAGTTGATAATGCTCGCGATGAGCGAAACCGGTCTTGATCAAAAAATATATTGTGGAAATTAGTACTAAAAAAATATGTTTTTGTTATTTAAAATATCATGCCTTTCCATCAAGAAGTGACAGTTAGCACCTTAAAAGTGATTATAGTTATAATTTAATGGAACGGACCACTGTTTCAAAGGCTTCGCCCTGGTATAACAATAGCCAATTTGATGAATTAATTTGTTACATTTACGGATTTTTATGAGGTTTTTGTTTTTTAAATTATCATTCATATTTTTGCGTACAAAAGAATATAAACGAGGTTGTTCGAACTCATATAAATATTTCGAAATGCTTTGAATTATTCCTATAGATACTACGATCAATATTTCATAACGTTACTACATTAATTTTTGCTGTTATTCCTTGGTGGAGATTTGAACACATTAAAAACAATACAATTGTTAAGACTGGTTTTGCTTACGGCGAGCATTATCAACTGACAATTAGGGTAACAACTGTAATGCTCTCCTTCCCAATGCTAAATAAAAAGCTGACAACGTGATAAAAAATCATCAATAAAAAAGTAAAAGTGTTGCTGATAGAAATGTATAGACAAAATAAATTTGATAATTTGACTGATGGAATTAATACAGAAAATTTATATGTTATATCAGATAATAGTAGAAAATATATTCATGCAAATTGACAACAAAGAGGAAAAAATTTTTTTGAAGCATTACTGACATAAAAGCTTCAGAAAAGAAATACTTTGATTTGTTAATCAGTCGATTTTTGGTTAATTTCAAAACTTTTACGATGATTTTTAGTAATGATTTTGAATTTAAAATACCTTTTCATTTGCCACAATTAATATAAAATTTATACATAAAACCACTTAACCTATGAATATAATTTTATTATTTAAGCGCCTAGCTGTCGAATGTTTATTTGATTCTGGAAATTATCATTATTGTGTATCAGAAACCAAGTTTATATCATAATGATAAGATAATAAACTTATTAAATTATCCTCTGAGAACTTTTGCATCAGATCAATATACCAACTACATCATAATGGAAATTAATTATTTAGTAATATTTTAAGGGAAATTATAATAATTGAGCTGTATCTGCGTAGCGTGAAAATTTCCGAGAGGCAATTTGTAAAATCTTCAAATAAACGATGTTCTTTTGTTGCGCGGGAAAATTTTAATTTCGTTACGTCATGAATTTGCTTAATCAATCTTCGCGTCACAAATAATAACTCTCGAAAACAAGTAATTTCTCTGAAATTTTCAAGGCATATGAAATAGGAGGAATCAATTCCACACACAATCTTAATTGTTTTTTTTTTATGAAAACACTTATGTGAGTGACGTGTGGTTTGACATTGACTGATATACAAACTAAGTCATGGGTTTTGTCTAATATTATTATATTTTATTATAGGAACTAATTGATAAGATCAAAGCGGATGAAAAGAAACAATTCTGTTTAGCAAATATTAAGAAGACAAATAACGGAAAACGTTAGGAAAACGGAGATATCATTAAATGTGTTGATGATAAAGTGTTTTTTATGATATGGTGGTATTGGCGTACCTTAAAATATTTTGTTCTTTTCGTGCCTAGTCTGTAATTAAACAATTTAACATACATATTTTCAATCGCAATATAGACCCAAATCCTTGAATTTTGATATATTCTCATCGCTTTTCTCATAGACTAAACAATCAGTTCTGCTTTTCAATTCTACCATTTATTAATTAAAATCATATATAATTACTGTATTATAAACAGTAATATTATTTTTGTCGTTAAGGTGAGTTTGCATTATGTATTTTAAACAAAAGATATACTAAATTATTTTTTTCTTCTAAGATCTGTCGGATGTAGTAAAAAGAAACTATGACTGTGATGTAACAACTCTGATTTATTAAAAATTATAATTTCAGATAATGTTTTTTTTTTTATATTTGCAAGATATATAAGCATAAAAGTAACTGTGACTTATATATATTAAAATGGCTATTTATAAGAAGGGTATATATATACATATATATTAAGAATTCCAGATATATCTTCTTCTCTTTAATGTAAAGAAAATATCTTCCTCAAAATAAATATCAAAAGTCAAAAGAAAATTAATTATTCTCCGCGCTGTCTTTAAAAAAATATTGCGGCTGGAACAAAATTTTCTTGGAGTGACCGCACTTCACTTAAGATTTCTTTTCCATTTGCCAAGACGTTGAAATTTCATTTGGCTAATGTGATTTAAAACGTATAATACAAGTTAAAAAGAAGTCAATCAAATGGACCTTTCACGATTTTATTTCACGATTTCTTAAAAAATAAACTTTTCCATTTTCGATATCTTCAGAAAAGGCAAAGAAAGAAATTAAAACGTGAAAGCTTTTAATGGAATCTGAAGTTTGATTCTAATTGTAATTGGATTGATTCAATTGTACATTTATTTCAATATTTCAAGTGACTAACGTCAATCTCGGACGTAAATTAAAAAGAAGACTCTTTTAAGATTATTTAATATAAAAAAATAGTACATATTTTATATAAAATAGCATACTTAAAAATTACACATCAAGCTTTTTTTGAATTCATAAAAAGTTGTATGCAGCTAAAATAATAGGAAATTCGATTTCGTCAGGAATTCGCTGATACCAAAGCAAAGAGCTTTTTATTGATTATGTAAGAGCAAAAAAGAGTTTTGGCTTAGACATTGATAATATACATTCCTCATAATTAATAGACATGCGTTTTGGACACCTCCGTGAACCTTATCTTCTTATGTTTAATCTTAACCAATCTTTATCATGATTGAGTCTATTGTTCAGATATATAAATGAAAAATATCATATTGTTTATCTAATGAATAGGTTTACCTACCGAAATATCGGTATATTAAAATTGACCAGAGACTACCCGTCAATAGTCAAACATAGTAAAATGTAATGTGCATTATACTTTCTACTTAAAATAATAAAAACGAGCTAAAACCTTTCATTTAAAGCAATTCAATTAAAAATTTTAATATGAGAAGACCGCTCTATGGTATAATATTTCAAATATTGCAAGTTTATTACGTTAATAAAAATCATTATTTCATGAGTACCTTCCATTACATTTGTTTTACCAGTGATTAAGGTGTGAATACTACGAGACCCAAAAAGACAAATTAAACTAAACACCAACGCCATTATCATAATTATAAGCGTGGTATAGTTAATTGGTTGTAAAACCGCTGAATCTACATGTTATATGACATAATTGTACCTTAATGTTAACATGGATCAGATTATATAATTGGCAACTGATCGTCAGTGATTGACTCAGATACTCGAATGGAGGTCAGCAAAAGACACCACGTACGTTACAATTATCAACTATTGCACTAGATGTACGTGCGTACGTACACGACGTAACCTGCATGCATTAATGTTCCCAAACTGTGATGAACAACATTATCAACTTTTATTATAATCCTCGTATGCAAAATACACATTAAAAAACTTATTATATCGACTGATAAATTTCGTATATCCAGAACAGTTCGCTACTACTTATAAGTGGTCCATTTTTGATCACAGTAGCCAACAATCGCCTACTAATAGTTGTGCAGGTTTTTTTCGTGCCTGTTAAATTTTTATTTTTTATTTAATTTTTACTAAGAAAAGTATTAAACTGAACTTGGCGACGACTCATCGAGAGCTGAAATAAATCAAAAAAATATATGGAGATCTTTATACTCCAGAATATAACCTGTTCAATTTATTTATTTCCAGTCTCCTGTTTTTTAATGCCACACAAATTAACAAACTTAAGACCTGTATCAAAGGATGTATTGAAAGATCCCTAATAATCTTAAGTTTATAAACAATATCTTAAGCTTAAATAAATTTGCTCAAGCTAGCAGTTATAGTATCCAATTTAAATAATTTTAGCAAAATGTAAATTAAACAATGATTTCATATGGATGTGAAAAAAAAAATTTAACATGTTTTGATTCGTTTCATGAAAGAGCTTCAATTACTTTTGCTAGTTTAATCTTTCTGTATGAAATAAAGTAGTCAGAGAGTAAAACAAAATGTTTTTTTTTTATATAAAAATAGAATGGATTTTTAATATGAAATGAAAACAAAAGTTTTTCAGAGGCAAAAAAGACACGATCACAATTCTGGAAAAAGTTTGTTGTTTGTTGTTTTAAGCTCCGCACACTGTGTGCCAACCCGTAACATGTGATACATACCGAGAGTTCTTAAACTTTTTTTCTCAAAATATAAAAATATGTTTTTATTTGAAAAATGGTCACATTAGCAACGCCTCTAAATGATTTCTCAGAAACAAAAATCTAGCACAGTTTTATTCTCTTTTACACATCTAATCATCTAGTTAATTTTACAATGTAATACTAGTTATACTGCTCCAATCACTAGACATTAACACCGAATATTTAAAACACATCAGAATATATGTATAACATGCATGTATGTTAAATATCTGATATATTTCACACTAACGTAATTATTTTGAAGCCAACCCGAAATAAACAATTTGGTAAACAAATTTTATGGTACTACATTTGCACTATTCTATATAATTACTTGAGTAAAATACCCATTCATAAAAAGTGAAATCATTGAAGATCTCACAGAGAAAATAAGAAAATAAATGCGTGTCGTCACGTAAATTAAAAATTGACCATGAACTATGTTATTATATTATATCAAATAATGACGTGTCATTAAGTGATGATGGCAAAGTGTATTGCAAAAGTAAACTCAAAAATGTATGCATGTTAAAAAATAATATAGTATTTTATTTTCTTCCTTGGCCCTTGACGTTTCTTGACAAATGTTGCAGTATTTTAAATAATAAAAACACATTTTTTAGTACTTATTTCCACAATATATTTTTTGTTTATCTAATTTCAGTGATTTGTTATTGAAATGTAGGATTTTGTTGTTTTTAGTAATATCACATGAAATCATCATGATGATCCTTGAAATCAATCGATACAAATTTTTGCCTAATTCTTACCTTATAAATTAACAAACTACTTTTGCGTCGTCACTATTTTTATACTCATTAAATTAGATAAATAAATATTTTTTTTTTTTTTGAAAAATGATATTGCCTCCTATTACTTTATTTTTTTACAGAAAATATTGGAACGCCCCTGACTGACCATTTCTTCCCATCTCATCGATTCATCTTTAATTGACTATCATTAAAATTCTCATGTATTAATTTATTTTGTTCCATTAAGTAGTAAGTGTGGGTTATTTTCGTCATTAAAATTTCCCACTCCTTACTTCTTTATTGATTGTTCACAGCTCCTAATGGATTATTGATTTACAATAATTGTAATGGTTTTTCTTAATAAGTGATTGTGAACATTTAATTTTTATACTTATTTACTTTATTTGTATCAATATTGTATGATTGTATGTAAATTGTTTCCTAGTTCTTGAACCCATGGCTTTGTACACCTGCTACCTTTAACTCAAATAATTTTTTTGTTTTGTATAAATAGACTTGTTTGTAAATTGTATTCTATCAGTTGATAATGCTCGCGATGAGCGAAACTGGTCCTGATCAAAAAATATATTGTGGAAATAAGTACTAAAAATGTGTTTTTATTATTTAAAATATCATGCCTTTCCATCAAGAAGTGACAGTTAACACCTTCAAAGTGAAATGTTGCAGTAACAACGATAATATTTAAATCAATATTGAAAATATTACAGAACTTTTTAATAACAGCTTTGCAACTGTGGCAACAATGAAAATTCTGAAATATACCAAAGTTGGAGAATGTTTTTTGCTTACCTACTGCATTCTGCATACCATGCTGTGCAACCCATACCACAGCACACGGCAAAGGCGGATCCGGCTCGCTAACAGTATTATAATCAAGCTTATACACTACCCATATTCCCTTTTACAACACTTCCAGGTATTTTAATTAAACAATGGAAGCACAATGTGACGCCAATTCGGTCAAACAATTGATGGTTCTTTGTGCCGATATTTTTGGCTTATTATACGCACTACAATAGTAGTTAACCGATAATATATAATAAAGATAGACCGTGAATTTTATCAAATTTATTAACACTACTAGTCGGCTAAAATTTGGCCAGGACTGCCCGGCCCATTTTTGAACAATTGACAATATAGTGAACAATTAATACCGGACAATTTTAGACCCAAGACAATATGCTTCACTAATTTATTTTGAACGTAACGATTGTCGTGTTTATTTTAAGCACAATTATTATATAATTACTTAGCAAAATATTAATTAATTTAACTCTTCATGCCTCAAATTAATCGATGAAAACTCCTACTCTTATTCAAATATTGCAACATTTCAAACAATAAGTATCCCATAAATGAATACGATACGAACAGTGATTAAACATGACCTATTTAGGATTAAGGAAGAATAAACTTAAATTCACTTACAAATAAGTTTACAAACAGCCAACAACTATTTACACAATTTTTAATCAGGGTTTACAAAGTTATCAATTTTGTTCTTTACAATGCGAATAACCATAAAGTTACTACCGAGTCTATCAAAAATATTATAGTATCAGCTGAAATTGATTTAGTTTGGTATCTCTTCAATATACTGCTAATTTAATTACTATCGTATAAATAATAACAAATTCAATATTAATTTTATTATTACGCTAGTGTCAGTTTTCAAAAATAAAGTAGGTGATAGATTTAAGCTTTTTCTTGCTTCAAACTTTCTATCGATTTTTGTTCATTCAAAACGTATTTTTATATTAATCTGAATCAAGCTGACTCAATGGCTTAGTAAGGAATTTCACATATATTTTAATATGTGTAATATTTAATGTACGTGCTTCAATGCAAATTTATTTAGCTGGAACATTAGATAAAAAACGGCCCATTGAAAACTAATAGAAAATAAAGTATAAACGTTCGGTGAACATTGATTGATTGGCAGCATTCATACTTTCAAAAAAAGATCTTTATTATTTTAATAACCATAAATTATTATTATACTCTTATTTCATATCTCATTACCCGCCATAAACTTTCTTTTATAAAATCAGGATGTCTATTTTTTCAAATATTTAACCAATTAACCAAAACAGTTGACAGAAACTGACATTGTATGTATATTTCTAAAAAAAGATTTCGATAAGCATGTTATCGTAAATAATTCTAAATAATTTATCTTTCTATATTTTTTTATCGTATGACTATTTTAATACATTATTTATTGGTTTACATTGATTATGAAACTTTTGAAAAGCTTAACGTCATTCTTGTAAGTTTAATTTCCAATTAATATTTTTTTAATGTTAAATTAGACTTAAAGAAAATATCACAAATTTTCTGCCGATTTAATTATCATAATAACAAATCAATACTTATCGGTATCCAAGAAAAATTTATGAAAAAATATTATTTATTGCAATCGAAACAACGTCAGAAACCAACACAGAGTATATCTTCAAGTGGCATATTTCAATAGCTACTGAACGACTCGCGTAAATACGAAGAATCTCCGAGTGAGAAAAGCTCCAACGCAGTAGTAACTGGGTTACGCCTCTCGCCACCCTCTCGATTAGCGCTTTTGAAATGCAAATCCGATGCACTTTTTCGCGACTCTCGCAATCAGACAGGCCGCAGTTTGAACTTTTGGAGCTTTTCAATATCTCTACTCTGCTAGGTAAAGCTTTTATTTGTGTTTCAGTGGAGTTGAATATTTGGATTTACACGTTGATTTTTATGACACTTATTATCATATAGGTGTAAAAATTGAATCGTTGAAAGTGTAGATGAATTTTTATTTACAAAACATTTACAGTTTTTTAAATTAAAATAGACTTTTATTACAATATACAAGGTTGTCATTGTATGATATTTTTAAGCACTTTTTTTTTATTTCACAGTATCATTATCTTTAAATAAAACAATTATACAACATTGAATTATAAAAAAACAATTTGAAAAGAAATTTGATAATACAATGAAAGAGCCAGTGCTATTTTTGTCAATTCCCTAATTAAAAAATATGCATTTCTATTAGATGAAATTTGAACACAAAAATAATCAGTTAATTCACAAGCGGCTCAAAACATATTAATAACCAATCAAATTAGTTGTGTGTATATATGAAACAATAGACATATTCGAAATGATACTAATGTGAAATTGTAATCATAATTTCATTAAATAAAGTGAATTTTAATCCTTAAAAGAGCTTTTGGCGAGAGGTGTATTTTTTGTTTTGGAAAATATTACCTCTATGGCAATTAATTACTTCTTTATTTATTCCATAAATCTGTCTATATTTTTGTCATACGTACTCTTCTACAAACGATGATTACTAGTAAATTTCATATATCATTGTAGCCGCAGTTTCTACAATAATTATACTATTTTTAAACTATCCTTATTTTATGATATCGACTGAAGGTGCTTGATGAAATTTAAATATGTTTCACGGATGCAACAGAACAGATGTTATCAATTCTGTTGTATCTGTGTGATGGAATGCCTGAAGATGCCGAAAGACCAAGATGAAACCTGGGTCGCTAGTAACAAAACATGTGGATTCGTATCGTCAGTTTTAACAATTCAAATTTGTATCCTTATTTTACTTGAAAAGTTGACATAAGTTACGGACAAAAAGGCAAAACCTCAAGACTAACTTGTTTATCATATTCAGGTAATAAGCCAAAAACTTAAGACGAACTTTTTTATTTAAATGCCAAGTAACAGTTTTTTATGATGTTTTTAAAATGATGATGGTTTTAAAAAATGTTGTCCAGTGGTTCTATTGAATCATTATTCAGGGATAAAAGACTTGTTGAGAGGTTTTTTTTTTATATAGTTAACTTTAAGTTTCGGTATTTCACAGGTTGACAAAACTTAACCCAATGACTGCTAGCGTCTCAACTTTTAAATAAATTATAGAAGTAAAAACAGTAAAAGGGTTGAAACAACATCTTAAAAATATTTTTTGAAAGTTATTTATAAATATAATTTGCTAAATTCTTGCATTTATTCCCGCCAGTTAATAAGTATTAATTTAAAAATACATTTTTATTTTTGAATTTAATATTCTTATGATATAGACGTTTGTACATATTACCTAATAATGTAACATACATATGGAATCAAATTTATTAGAAATTAGAATCACGTACTAGGTAAGGAAAGCATGTACTTAAATTTACACGTAGAGATGCAGAATGGCAAACAAGTTTTGGTTTTTAATTTCTTTTTTTTGTAAATATCTTTTATTTCTTATATGTATTCGTACTTTATTATTTCATTTGTTAGTGTCAGAGGAGTGTTTATCAATAAACAACTAATATTTATTCAAAATTTCAAAAATCGTTTTAATTAATAATATTTAACGATTAATATAAACTGTTCTAATTTATCATGTTACAAGACACCAATTCGTGTTTTTAGAGTATAACTATGTTATTAAAAAACATCTATTTAATTTTCTTTTTTCAGTTTACTAATACAGTTTTATGATTTTATTCAATGTCAATATTACAGATTTTCATTGTTATTATTACATTTTATCTTCAAGATCAAAACAGTATTCATATTAAAAAATAAAAAAATCTCGTCGGTCATAAGTCACCAGTTTTAATGCTTAAATGATCATTTTTTATATTAAAAAGTAAAAGATTTTACAAAACGAAATCAGTATGTTGTTTTTTTAAATGAATCAATAAATATTTTTTAACTAACATATAAATAAATAAATGAAAACACTTCCGCTTATAATTTGTGAACTGACAATTCTTTTGCATTCGTGTAAAAAAGTGCCTGAAGACGCGAAAAGACGACACCTACGTTGTTAGTTACAAAACATAGAACCTTACAAACCGTCAACAATTGTTATTTGTTATTGTAGTAATTGAAATAAAATTGAAAATGAATTTTAATTTTAACTGTTATTATATAATACAAGAAATAAGCTATACCTAAAAACATAATAGATGGCACTGCCAACTGTTATTTTTAAGGTTTTGAAGAATCTTTTTTTTTTGAAATGATTACCACATATTTGAAACATTCTGTACGGGAATGAATAATAATATTCTATGTCTACGCAGTGGTCGTGCTTGGGAAAATTTCAAGACCTAAAGTCAACGTAACAAAGTAAGTAACAAATTTAATTCTCTTAAAAGAAAAATCCAACGGCATTAATAAATTATGCGGTACGCAAAATACCTAACAGGAAAAAGAAAGCGAAACTTATAAAAAAAAAAAAATTTTTTTGCTAACCTAAATTAATATTTACGTCTTACTATTTAAATTTTAACTTTCATCCTGCGAGCGTATATAGAAGCCTTTTTATTGTTATAGACCCGTAAATTATTATTGTGGTGTTTATGATGGCGCATATAATAAAAATATCCTAATCCGTTACTAACACGCCTTTAAAAAATGCCAACAACACAACACAGGTTTGATTTCATGTAATGATTACTGAAACAGGAGCGTCTATAGGGAAGGTGATTTTGCAGAGGCTTTCCACATCCAGTGGAATACAGGGATGGTGGAGAGGACAGTAATCTTGCTAATGGAGCAAGGGTGGTGCCACTTAGAGCAGGATTACCGCCCGAATTCGGCCGCCAATACAGTGACATTCATGGGTAATTCTTGGATTTACAAAATTAGTTTTGTTAAGTCAGATGTGTCAATTTTAGCTTCGTAAACAGATAATATTTTAAATACTTGATAAGGATTAATAATCGATTAGATTTAAACATATTCGGTTAACACTTTAAATATGATTGTATAATTAAATTATTAATTTGGTCTTTAATTAGGAATTGAGAAGGTGTTGTTAAATAAAATCAAGTATTTATACAAATCTGTTGTCTCGCATATCGTTTCGAGGAGGTAAATAATCTTTAAAATAAAGACTCATAAGGACTACATCATTTGAAAAATGCCATTGACAGATATGTTGTAAATGATGTCGACTTTCAAAATAATAATGTAAATAATTGAAACAACTTACTACAGATTATCTACATAGTATATGAAACTACTATTTCCGGAATCATCGCTTGAGTTCGGTTAGTATGGGTTTTAAAACCGATCGGTTATAGACTTACGACTATTTGGATTTGTCACAATTATAATCGTAAAACAATATATTGTATAGATAAAAATTTCACACGGTGAAAAAATAGCAATGTATTTTAGTTCTACAAAATTATTTTTAACAAATATAGTTGATAGCTATTTCGGCTCACGCCATCGATAGTTCTGACGATGGCGTGAGCCGAAATAGCTATCAACTATATTTGTTAAAAATAATTTTGTAGAACTAAAATACATTGCTATTTTTTACCGTGTGATAATGGAGTTCTACCAAGTAAATGCCAATTCAATCAATAAATTAAGGTTTTTATCTAAGACGTTTTCTTCACTATTTTTTGTTAGACTTTGTAAATTATACGAACGAAATGGAAAAAAAACCTTTCTAGCTAGCTGTCAAGGTCAACAATAACTTAGGCAGACATCTTAAAAATAGCAAAGATAAAATCAATAAACTGGACAGAAGCGGTATTTATAAAATGTCCTGTGGCTCATGTTTATCCGTTTATATCGGACAGACAGGTAGAAGTATATCTACTCGAGCTAAGGAACATGTAAGATCATTCAATAATAAAAAAACAGATTCACAATTCGCTAATCACGTTATTAATGAATCACATAATGTAAATTCAAACTCAGCTCCTAAATGTTTGCATCTTTGTAGTAAGGGTCGAAGAATGACGGCTTTGGAACAGCTGGAGATCAATAGACACCAATTATCACAAAGGATTCTTAACGATCAAACTAACATAATAATATCGCCACTTGTCAAGCCGTTGCACAAAGGGGTGGTCTAATTTGCTCCCTGAAGGACCACTTCCGTCCCACACATAATCTTATTGTCATAGACACCTATTGTTTCATTTAGAATTTTGAAAATTTAGTGTCATTGTGTTTAAATAAAAAGCTAGGCGGTTGGAAAAGGAGAGAGGAGATGTTGTGTACCTTTTCTGCACAGCTATATATAGATAAGCAAATGTTAGTTTAAGCATAGTTCTGACGATGGCGTGAGCCGAAATAGCTATCAACTATATTTGTTAAAAATAATTTTGTAGAACTAAAATACATTGCTATTTTTTACCGTGTTATAATGGAGTTCTACCAAGCGAATGCCAATTCAATCAATATAAAGATACAAATTTCAGTATTTATAATAAAAATATATTTTAAAGGAAAAGTTTGCGATGACAATACTCTTTGCTATCTTGAATTACAAGCGATTTATTTATCTTTTAACACTACGAACATTATTATATTATACATCATTACACATAGTAATACATTTTAGTTTGAGAAAAAAAATTATAGCTGAAATACATTGCTATTTTTTTACCGTGATACAATGGAGTAAATGCTAATTCAATCAATAAATTCTACCTCATATTCGGTACACCAAGTAATTTTCGTCTTTAATGTGTATTATTAAAAAAAAACACTTTTCCCAAGCAGCTGTGAAAATTCTGAAATAAGGAATGTCTATATGTAGTAATATAATGAATTCATACCTTCAGTATAATTCTTTGAAATGTACTATTGTTAGACATATTTGAATTAATTAAAAATGATATATTATATACATAATACTACAAAAATACATACATATCTTCGTGAATAAATCTAAAATATTTATCGTTATATTTTTTTCGTATGAAATTTGAATTATGTTCGCTTTGGCTTCCATCCAGCCGCCTTTTGTATTTGTATACCGATTGTGGCGAAAATAAAAAAAAAACTTTTTTATTGAATTCACGTAGTAACGCAGTGCACCACTGATTGCATGATCCCTTTGGAGTTAAAACTAATTATTTATTATTTAAAAGGCTCCGGAGTAGCTAAAAGCTGCTGACTGAATCATGTGCTTCAACCTTAATATTAAAATTTGATGGTGCTATTAAAGTATGATGGCGTTTTGCATAATAAATTGTTGACTAAAAAATACACGTCCCATATATAAACAAATGACATCAAATTCAAGGGATTTTATCAAACTATTAACTTTTTACATTCCAATCTGTGGAGTTGTGTAACCTAAATTTTACTAGAACAACTTAATAATAAAATAACTTATAAAATAAATAGTTTCATAAATTTATATTTTTATGGTCAGTACTGGTTTCACTCATCGCGATTATGATCAACTGATCAGCAATGTTTTTTATAATTTATGATATCGACGGAAGGTGCTTGATGGAGTTTCAATATCAAATTTGAATTGTTACAATTTTGTACGATTCCACATGTTTTGTCACTAACGACCTCGTCAGTTCTGTTGCATCCATGTGATAGAATGCCTGAAGATGCCAAAAGGCGAAACCCGAATCGATAGTGACAAAACGTGTGGAATCGTACAAAGTTGTAACAATTCAAATTTCACGTTTTTTATGTTTAAATACAGGCTCTCCATCTAGAGATGACCGTAAACACTTTAAAAGAAATTTACACAGTTTTTATTACTAATTTTTCAATATTTATTTTAGTTCGAATATTGTTAAGTCGGATTTATGACAACACTTATTATTATTTTTTATCTTAAAGTTAATATTTCGTTAATATTATGATTTAAATTGAGATATCAAAAAAAAGCTTTTAATTCTTAACAAAAAAAAATTACGTATTTGTTTACAATTTCACGCCACGTATCCAACAAAACGAGCTTTTAGCTTATATTGTCATGTAAAACTCGATAACTCCAATTGTGCCGATATATTCAATTTTATATGGCGTATGATTTCTTCAGCGAGTTATTAGTTGGTTTATGAAATAAGCCTATTGCTCTTTTTTACAAATAAAATATGGTAGGTAAACAAACCATCAGTAAACTCTAATATTTCTCAAACTAAATAATTTATGCGTAAATACATGAAATATTTTTATAATTTTACTAAGAGGTGCATATCTCATTTTTTATCATAGAAAAATACATTATTTTTAAAATATTACTTTTCAGAAAATAAAATTAAAAAGTTTAATGAGATTTCCAACATTCATATTTTTTATACTTGGAATACTTTTATACGTGGAAGTTGAATAATGTTACGAAAAATAAAAAAATTTCAACATTAATTTTTATTTCCGACCAAAAGATATACGTAATAATTAAAGGGATAATATGTTTTTGCTAGAAAGTCTTATTTTTTTAGGACGCCTATAATAAAATTATTCAAAATTTGAAAAAAATATTCTGCGATAAAACAATACTTGTAGTATTAGGTTGCTTATAAAAAGGGTGATATATCGTAGAATTAAAATTACACGTTTCATGAGAAAGTGTTTTTAAAGTAAAATTTATATTAGAGACTTGAATTTTTATTAATTCGAAATGAAAGGTGAGCTTTTTACACAAAAATAAAGTATTTTGTGAAAATCCAATTTTAATATTATCTAATAGCTTTTCATTAAGAATTAACACACCTTATTATGAAATATAGGCCACGACCAAAATATTATTTTGATCAATTCATTTATCAATACTTCATAATAATTGTAAAATTCTTTAAATTTCTAATTGCTTTAGCTTACCTTCCCGATCTACGCCTTTTGAATCTTAAGGCAATTTAACATAAAATACCGGTAACGTGTTTTACAAGTCACCTAAACACCTGATTTTGATTCATAGATTATGATATTTGATGCATCACAATTATAAATGCTACAAATATAATAATTTTTATTTGTTAAGACTTTGTTTTGTCATTAACGAACCTATCACACGGACGAAGCAACAGCATCCGTGCAAAGGAATCGTACAATATTTCACAATTCAAATTTTATATTGATATTCCATCAACCAACATCAGTTGATATCATAAAATATAATAATTCATTAGCTTTAAGAGAAAATAATACACAGAAAATTTTTAATAAATAATAACATAATATCTCTTCTTATAGTTTCGATATAATAATATAACTTCTTATAATCGTCTTATAATTTTTTCGCTTGTTTCTCGTGACTATCATTTCATTGCAAACATTTCCGCAGTTCAATCTAAAATCACGGCTTGATCTTTACAAATAGAGCCTTATTGAATATTACACTGAGCTGTAGAGCCTTTGCCTACATCGTCCGGTCGGCATAAGCGTAGCAGGCTGTACAGAGTTGGACCGGAAATTGATTTGAGCGTACAGAATAATGCGAGGCTTGCGGCGGTATTCAATGCGATCGGAAATGAATGTTGCACTGCGCTGCACACGGCCGATTGCGGTACTTCTGTACCAACACGTTACACAGAAAGCTTAATATAGTTTATTAATACCATATAATTAATTATCTAGTCCAATGTGAGCGTTGTTGGTATTGGTCACGAATTTTCATTGTTCAAGGATTAGTAGGGACTTTTTGATTAAATGATTTTTTCAATGTAAAGATGCGTATTCGATCGTGAGGCTGCTCTTACGTACTTTTATTCTTTTACACATTTGGTTCCGAGCACAATAAATAGCTTACCACTTCCTTTGCTGTTACCTTTTTGCCCTTAATCTTAAAAAATGTAGATTACGTAATCAAATAAAGGGAAGGTCTCATAGAAAATTTTTATTAATTCTATTCTTGATTATGAGTGAAGTGATTTTTTCAAGTAAATGATAAAAGTATACTCAATTGTTTTAAAAATTGAATTTAACAAATCAAACTTTTATCGGATTTATTTATTTATATTCATAGACATTACTGATTGGATACAATTTTACTTAGCATTTACGTTATGGGACGGGAACGCTTGTCCTATTTCTGCTCGTAAGCTTAGCGTTATTATTGTATATACCGAGATTTGGCATAAAAAATCACATTACATAAAGACTTGAATTTGCAAGAGAATATAGTAAAGAATCAGATTGTATAAAATATAATTACAAACATTATATTTAAATAATAAAAACAAATCGTTTAGAACTATTTTCATATTATTAGACTAAAATACAAAACAAAAATAGTGTTTTTATCATATGTATATACAATATATGTTATAACGCCTATCCACAGAGACGTGACTAACTCTCTAACCACTAACACCTCAATTGTTGAGACGGCTGATTTTACTATATTGATAGTTGATACCCGAAAATATATGAATTTACAGTTATTAAAACCTTCTTGTACTCGTTAATTTTTGAGTAAACGCATTGCTTGATTTGTCCTGACGAATTCAACAAGATTGTTTCAAACCAATATTTTTCATAAAATTTTTGAAATCTAGGCGTTGGAATATTTTTCTAAATTCTCAGCAGGAACGAGTTAAAACTTTACAAATGAGAAAAATTCTGTTTTTTTTTTTACTTTTTTTCAATACAATCCATATACGTCACGTACAAGTAAAATATTCATATGTAAAAGAGTTATTTTATTTTATTCAATATAATATTATTACTTTAGGGTAACCCTATTGAATTTCTGTCTATCTCTGCGCGCCAGTCACCGTTTTCAAAGTGCATTCATGCCACAGATTCCGTTGCATTACATTGAAACTGTTAATAAATCGATGACTTTAGTAGTTCTAGAGAATTCAAATATTTTAACTATCATTAAAGAAAAAATAACAATCATATATTTGTGTAATGTTCTGGTTGTTTCGGCTTAACTTTACCACGTGTTGTGAGAATTGCATAATATAGAAAGATAAATATGCTATATGACTTATTTTTACATTTATAACGCTTCACATACTCAAACTCTCTGTCAGGGCAAATGAATGTTTACAAGTATGAAATTTTTTAACATATTTTTGTTTGACTTACTGAGATTTTCTGTGCCATCGTTTGCATTCATTCAATAGACAACAGATATTTATACACCAAATTTCAAAAATAATTAATTCTATGTACTATAGTGACCGATCGCATATTTCAAACGAAATTATTTATATATTAATAAAAATAATAAAATTATATTATATAGTACTATTTCTACAATTTTAGACTTCAAAATTTCACTGATTATCAATTATCATACTTACAATGAGTGGACCCGGTCTTGACCTTAAAAATATAAAGTTCTATAAAACATTGTGTTTTTAATATTTTAAATATTTTACATTACCACCAGGAAATGGAGAAGACATTATTTGTTATTTGATTCAAACAATGTAACGTCTTTATTTAACTCTCAATAAACGTATTACAATATTTATTTTCCGTTTTATTTTGCAGGATTTTTGAAAGAAATAAAAGTTAATTGTATGAAACTGATCGTAAATACACATTCGTTGGAAAATTTACCTAAATAATATTTTTAGCAATAGGACAACTACTGATAACAAAATAATTCTAAACAGTCTATTGTTCTGTTCAGTGATTATTAATTATATCCTAACGTATTCAGAACCTCTTCTTTAAGCGATAATAAAAAGCGTGTTCAAAACTGCGTAAAGTATAGCATGTTATTTGAAAAACGACAAATCAAGATCCCATTTTAAATTATAAAGTTTATATATATTTACCTGTGAAATGAAATTTCAATTACCTCTTACAATAATTAGTGGTCTTTACATCTACTCCCATGCCTTTTAACATAATTGTTGAGTTTTTTAACTCCCTTTAGGGAAAGAGGTGTGTTATCTCGGGTGCAGCCAGCTGTCCAGCGAATCTCTCACCATGTGATATCTACTGGCTACACTCGCCACCTCAGAACCCTCTTTCAACCGCTCTCTAAATTCCGCCCAAGCGAACCCGCGAGAACATAGCCGCCCATAAACTCTACATTGTTCTGAGTAACCAAATGTTTATTTTATAATTATGAACTAAAAATATTATATTTCAATCAACAACTTATCTATTGATTAAATGAGTAAAAAATATGCTCCTGAAAATATATTATACGCTATGAATTATAGCATAAACGTTTAGTATTTCATCGAATTTCAATTAAAGACACCACGATGGACATAATTTTATATCCGAGTATCATGTGTTAGGCTTGTATATTTATATATAGCAACGCAAACTTATTTGAAATCACATTGTTTTCGGCTGTCAGTATTGCAAAATAGAATACAAAATTAATGCCAAAAATTAAAAAGAGGTCAAAAGGATCCATAATATCATTTCTTAAAAATAGCTAATATAATTAAGCTCTTCAGGAGTGGTAGCATATTTAAATATTATATATTAAAATTTTTGAACGAAAAATAAAATATACGGTTTTTAACATGCAGAGGGTTTTTTATTTATTTTTCACCACATTTTCATCAGCTTTCACGAATATTTGATATCTGTAAACATACCCTTATTGTCTTATTCTACAACGTTCAATACGATTTTTTAATACATCATTTTTTTACTAATCCAGTTTTTGACATGTGAATACAATACAATCAAAAGCGTAATAAATCATTAATCGTAACATCGCAGCTTTTATTATCAAGGTCATGAGCATGATAAAATATACCATCCCTTATTTGTTGCCAGTATTTTCATAATGGTCACCAGACTATCACACGCAAACACTCACGCTGCTCGTGTTCATTTTAGTACCTACCCCATCGTCAAGCAGAGTGTTATGAGTGTCGTAAAAATATTACGAAAAATAATAACCCCAAAGCTAGCGAATGATTGAAGAGTGCTATATTTTTTGTGTATCTAAAATTATATTTCATACATATAATCCACTCACGTAAATTTGCCGAACAAGCGCCGTGAATGGTAGAATATTCTTGCGGTATTTAATATTTATTGTAGTGTATTTATAATGCAATCTATTGACTTAATGATTGACCATAGCAATTCTTGAAATCATAATATTTTTTCTACACTCACTTATTAAATAAATTACAGCAAATCTAAGAATTGGTTTACTTTTATTTAAAATGCATGAATTGGGCATAATACAGATAACTGTCAAGTTTTTTTTTACCTTTTATTTATTCCAATAGCAGCATTGCATTACAATATTTTTATTGCAACTAATTTAAAAAACACAATAAAATATTAGGAAACTATGGCTAGCCTAGAATTTTTGAATCGGTATTTTACTAGGACTACAATTGTAATCACATTATCACAATCCTTATTATATAAAATTAAAACCAACGATATTTTCCTACAGTTTAAAGCTATTCAACTCCTTATTAAGAATAAACCTAAGTTCATTGTTAAACTTTAAAATTTATACAGTTAATGTAATATTTTTTTTTGATTTAATGCAGAAAAACTCGGATAAACCTTCATAAAGAAATAATTGCGCCTATATCACAACAAATGACAGAGATAAGAAATAATCCCATTGAATTATGCAATGACATATTAGTTGAATCGATTATACACTATTTTCAAATTTGTCAAAATATGTAAGTAAATTTTCAACTCTCTTTGAAAAATACTAATCGAATATTTTTTAATGCATGTATTTATGTTTGCCAAGACTATTTGTGTTCTTCAATATCATCAAAAATTCTCGCACATATTCCCCATAAACACACTTATCGAGAGTTCAATCATATTTCCCGTTCAGTTATATGTTCCCAACTAGCTGCCTTCCCTACGCTCATTTCGTTTTTTACGTCCCACGATGCGTTCGTTACTCTTCACTTTAAGTATCTGGCCGTAATATTATGTTAGCAAGCGGTCTATCATAGTCACCTACTATGTAGCAGAAATACTCAATACAATATTTTGGTTCATATTTTATATTGCATACAACGAAACTTAACTTTCAATTATTTGAATTATGTTAACAGTAAAAAGATACCTTATATTCAGACATTTGCAATTTGAATATCAACTTATTAGTATACAAACTAGTTAATTCACAATGGGAAAAATTTTCGGATTTTCCTGAACAATTAAATACATATTTTTTGTTCTGGGTAATACGAAAGTATTATATTATTTAATAATCATATGATAGCAAATTTTTATGATTAAAAAACGAATATTTAAGTAAATTAAACTTTGAAAATGAATTATTGTCAAACGCACGACTTTTGATTTATGAAGATCTTTGACACGTCAGCATCAGAGCTCTTCATATCTCCTTCACTTCTTATGTACAGATTTATTTTTTATCGTTCCTGACAAAAGTAAATCGCTTCAGAGCTGAGCAATCCATAGTGAATCTAATTCACATGAACAGCACACGAATTGTAATATTGTTTATCTAGGCACGATACATAAAAATAACGTAAATAAAATCAATGTTATCATTTTAGCATATCATTAATTTGGAAATCGATATATTCCTAATAAAATTACAGTCTGTCTATCATGCTCTTGTAGTTTATCGTGAACACATCTATCAATCAATTTTGTGAATTTATTTTGTCATCAAATCAATATAAAAAAAGTTTTTTTTATTATTAAAATTTATTAATCATTTCAATTCATTAATTTAATTAAAAAAAAAATCGATAATAATATTTTTCTGGGATAGAAAAATATTGTTTTTGAAAGAAGCTTTTGCTAAAAATGATATCTTATTGACAGAAAAGCTATGTTTGGCAACACCTTCCTTAAAGCCTATTCGGAAATGTGTAGTGTGGGTGCGATAAAACGCGTTTTAGTGCGATATGAGGCAGCTCCGATATTGCCGAATTCCCAAATGTATAGAATATTCATTTGATTTTTTACACCCTGGTACATCGTAAATGTGGTGCAATAATAATAAAGATAAGACTACAGTATTAATATATTTACGACATCAAATTAAACTATTCATTTTTAACGGGTGTATTTACCTAGAATTCAGTTTAAATGAATACGCATAATTCGATAAAGAACTATTTTTTCCAATGTACCAAGAATCGAAATAAAATACTGAATTATTGAAAATTTTCTTGTTGTTAGAAAGTTGGAAATTTATCTCTTTATAAAACAACAAAACCGCATAATTATATGTACATATATTAAATTTGGAACTGTATGTAAATTATGTACAATATTTAGCAAATGAAAGTAGTGTCATGACGAATTCGAATTGAATCAAATGTCGTGTTTGAGAACATAGAAAGATGAGGATTTCTAACAGTTAATTTAGAGTTGTACCATAAAATTAAAAAAAAATAAAGATTACATTAATAAATGCTTTCTTCGTTTAGTAAAATTCGTTCAATACATATGGAATTTTAATCAATAATATTTCTTTTGTTTCGAAAAAAGTAAACATTTGTAATATTTTCTACAAAATATAAGGTGAATATATATATAATTCTCTAAATAGTGAACTAATCTGGGTAAATTGTCATCTTTGAAAAGTTTATATCGCAAAAAAAATTAAAGCGGCCATTAAAATAATATTTGTTGTTTTTCAATCATACGTTACTGGCGATCGGAAATTTGTTATATTGTTTAACTATAATCCATAATATAATATTCTAAGTCAGCTTCTACTAAACGGGGAGGCGTTTTCATTTTTACGCCACACTTAGCTAAGCACTTTATTAATTTTAATAACGAAAAACTTTCGCGACGTTATAATACATCATTTTGTTTTATGAACATATCACACCCCCGCAAAAAAAAGTATCAACTCAGGTAAGGCAGTAGTAATATTGACTATTTAATTAAATCGGCTTCAGTGTACTTCAATCTACTAAAAACATACAGAATAAAACATATTGAAATGATTTTAATTAATTGGTAATATCAAATTCATCAAGCCGTATAAAATACTTATAATAATTTATAAAGAATTTTAATGCCACATATACCCTAAAAAAATAATCAAGCGACAATTGAACATACTCGGCCTTCCATTTTCATTCGTCTTATTGTTTCGCGATACACTTGAGACTACTTGTGACACAGTCACGGCACACGGTTATACATGTATTGCTCCGAATAATTGTTTTTATTTATTTATTGGTGGTTATACTGTAAAAAATAAATTGGAATAGTACAATTCATTGCTTTATTTTAATTGGATTTAATTAAATTTAATTATCTAATTAGCATCCAATATTAACACTCTACACTTTAGAATCTTTTGTGAAACAATCGAACGAATAAATTATGAAACAGGGAATACAATAGCAACATAACTATTCAATTCAATGTGTTAACATTGATCGAGATATCGTAAAGTTGTATGCATCACATTAAGCTGCATATTCCACTGCATATCGCGCTTCATTTTCGCAATTTAGAGATGTAAATTGAATCATTCAATGACATTGCAATAGTGATGGTGCTGTATAATATGTTACAGAAGCAGATTTCCAACTGCATAGATATTAATTTATTCTACAGGGTATTCCAGATTGGTTTCAGATTAGAGTCACTCAGAGCATATATTTTAAATAATAAAAATACATTTTTACTACTTATTTCCACAATATATTTTTTGATCAGGATCGGTTTCCCTCATCGCGATTATTGTCAACTGATAGAATACACTTTACAAACAAGTCTATTTATACAAAATATTTGAGTTAAACGTAGCAAGTATAAAAACCATGGGTTTAAGAGCTAAGAAACAATTTGCAGAAAATCATACAAATATTATATATATATTGTATGATTTCCTGGTTCCATGGTTTGCAATACCTGCCACCCATTTAAGCTGAATTTTATTCTATAATTTTATAGAGATATGGTTAATCTAATTTGTTGCAATATAAAACCTTGAATTAAAAACGTTGAATTAAAATATATTATATAATAAATATAAAAATCATAATATTTGAGTACCCAGTGGAGAGAAGAACCAAAATTACGTTTTGAATTATGAATAAAATATGTGTTTCATAAAATATGTATATAAAAACAGAGTAAATTTGACCGAAAATTTTTCAGTAATGGTTGAATGCATCCTTTATTATATTATATTATCAAATATATCGAATGTCACTAAGAACTCATTCGAGCCCAAGTTA
Organism: Himalopsyche japonica; assembly: GCA_028555115.1. NCBI lineage: Eukaryota > Metazoa > Arthropoda > Insecta > Trichoptera > Rhyacophilidae > Himalopsyche > Himalopsyche japonica. The sequence goes on from JAHFWJ010000586.1 coordinate 60,865, forward strand.
AAGACTAAGCTCAAATTTAACTCGAAGTACAATAATATATTACTATACACTTTTTAAGATAAAATCGTGCACTGAGTTAGTATTCGTCAAGAGCTTTTTTCGTACTTTTCCCTAATTCGTACCATTCATCTTAAATTATCGTTATTAACACTATGCTACGCTTATGTGGAACATTATGAAAAACCTTTGGCTATATTTATCTTAGAAAGAAGAAAACTCAGGATATTAAAAATTTGGTGCAATTGCGTCTATATAGTTTCTTTTTTATTCATTATTTAATGAATAGAAAAAAAACAAAACATAAACAAAGCGATCTGTTTCGACTTTTTATAGACCCATATTTATATGGAAATATACATTTAAATTCTGATTTATACTTATAATAAAATGCTTCGATGACTTATAGAAGAAAAAATAACATTTAAAATAAGTATCTAAAATTATCTGGGCTTAATAAAATTGCATAATATAAACGGTAGTTCATGCAGTATATTGATATTGTGAATCTGTCGTATAACCTATTCAATTCAAGTTTCAACGCAATAATAATAATGCAAATGGCTGATCAAACACAAGTTTCTCATGAAGTTAGCTACGCGGGACTTCAACATTCTGTATTCTCAAGAAGTGCTTCTTAGATTGCATCCAGTATAAAGCTTTTCAAATAGATTCGATTGATATATATAAATGCTTTGTATTATAGTCACAAGAACGAAGTTTTCATCGAACTTGATACGTTGTTCGAAAAAAAATTTATAGTGATTCTTTCAAACATAGAAATTTAATTATAAGTCTATTCTCATCGTATTTAAGCAAAATTAGTCACACAAACATTGGAACTTTACAGAATAAATTAAATTGAACACAGTTTGTAAAAAAGCACTACGGCCACATTTTATGAAAAAGATTTTAATTTCTCTCATCGCGAGTATTATCAATTGCCTTTCCAAAACAAATGATAGTTAAGTGTTTCAATAAATTTAATATTTTCTGAATGGCAATGATTGTTTGAAACAAAAAATACAAAGATTTTTTTAATGATTTATATTTTCGTTAATTTTTGAAGATGTGTAATTTTTTATTTTAATATTTATGTTTCTTATATATAAATTAAAAATTCACAGATCATTTGAGTTTCGCAATCATTTATTGGTCAACTTATCACTACTATAATGTTTTCGTTTTCATTATATTTGATTTTTTATGTAATCTTACCATTTTATATGCTGCTTCTTGTTTAATTATTTTCTGTTAAAAATATTCACTGAAATGTCATAAAATAGGTTTATTATTCATAGAATAAGTAGAATAGTAATAATAAAGTATAGTTTTTCATCTTTATATAAAGTCATTATCAAGATCTTCTACGAACAAAGCGAAAACTCTTACTAAGACACTTTTCAGGAGAGCGTAAAAATATATTTCTTTAATAGCTTTTGATTAATGAAAACAAACAAATGATTAAATTTCAGAGTAAAACTTTTGCATCTCTCTTAGCGCATGAACAAAATAAATTAACTATATTTTTTCTTCTTTTAAGTAAAGAAAGTGTATATATTTATCTCTATTTTAAAATAACTAAAACTTTACCATCAACTTTTTACCTGTTCATAGATCAAATGCATTGAAGACTTTACTCACATACAATAAAATGGATAAGCAACCTATTTTTTTGTATCAGTAAATATCAAGCCCCAAATGAATTTTTCGCTGAAATATGACATAAATACGTAATATATTTACAATAAATTTTAACGTAACAATAACAATTAATCATTACATGCATTACATGCATACTACAATTCCGAAATGATTCTACAATACACTTTTTTTATTTAAATATAATGTTATGAATTGTTTTTCTTATACACCATTTACTGTTATAAAGATTTTATTCAATACTAAATAAAAATAAAGCGTATTTCGTTGGGCAATAGAAAAAACTTTTCAAGTCAACCAAATTAAAAAAAAAACAAACAGCATTTGAAATGCCTTAAAAGACAGCAACACTTGCACGTGACAATGTTAAATAATCATCAGATGGAGTCACGTAATGTGGAAATTGAAATATGCGCTAAAATAGGAAGGAAATTGAACGCTACGACGTTTGAATCGCTTCTTTGCAGCAAGGAAATTCGTTGCAAAATGCAAGTAAAAACGAAAAAGTTTCGCAATCTGATTTGCACGTACTGGAACTCTGATACCAAAATAGTTATATGTATATATGCTAGTCACATTTCTTCTATATACATATGAGTCTTTCAATTCTCAAATTACGCAATAATACACAATATAAATTTTATATCTGAAATCCGATAGATAGAAAAATACTAATTTAAAGCAGAAAATATAATTTAATTAAAAAATAAAAGTGTTCAAGTATCAGTGGCATTCCGTCTATAAATGCGGAAAGCACGATGAATCCTTATTATGAAATGAAAAAGCTTTTGTTTCAGAACATAAAGTTTCGCAATTATAATATCAAGTGCGTGCTTATTATCTATGGTTTTGACTGGCGAGTTTATATTCAACCGTGGTCGACATCATAAAAATACAGCATTTATTATTTACAAAATACATAAACATGCTGCTTTTAATATATATTATTGAATTGAAAGAATGGTAAATGATAATTCAATAAAAATGTAGAAATTGGTGATTTTCTAATAAAAAATACCCAATGAAATAAAACTTTTAAAACTAAATAAATCAGCCTCAAACTGGCATGTATATAATTTGCATCAAAAGTTTACTACTGATGCGTATCTAGATAATAAAAATACACATATAAATATAAAGTGTTCAAACTAATTGTCTTTATTTTTCCATTAATTTTATTTTTAAAAGCTTTATACACAATAATACCAGATAATTGAGACTGTAAAATCATTATTTTGGGCCCACCCGCTCATCGTAAAATATTTAGTCTATTTTTTCCTTGTTTTTGATCCTTGAGTTAATTACGTGAAATAACATGTTTCAAGATAGTGTTTTCTATTTCATATTGTTGAGTATCTGATGATCAAAATATTTATATTTTAATTTCCATTTCAAACCGCTTAACAAACTATTTATTATTAACATATACTTGTACAAAATAAACGATCATATTTGGATTCTAAATATATTGGAATCAATTGTAAAAGAAATTCTAATTCAAAACGTATTAATGGAGTATAAAAATTAGGGTTTCCACAAAATTAACTATTGCTATAAAAACTTTCCTTTTCGGTTAAACCTCATTGTTGTGACTTTGTTTTATTAGAATGATACGAATAAAATTAAACTTTACAACACCAAACCGCAATTCTCAAAACTTTTCATATTGTTACACATACTTCCGATTGGAAGCCACCGTATGCATAATTCTCCTGTAGTCAGTGCTTCAGCTTGGACCACGATATAAATTGAACCTCGTTGCAGGCCAGTGCTACCGCGGTTGAACAGGAACGAAGAGAAGTGAGGTATTCGGTCAGGGGGTTGTATATATCCTACCACAAACTAATTTATAGACAGATTTTCAAGTGAACAAGTGTCCTTCTCGAAATGGTCAGGTAAGTAGCAAGTACTTTAATTTGAAAAGGTGATCAGCTTTGCTTAATTTTGTTTTGAATAATATAAAAAAAGCATTTGCGTTTTTTAACCTTATGCTCAACGTTCAATTCAAAAGTAATATTTCTTTTTTCTTTGAGCTTATATTTATTGATTTTCCAAATCAAGAATATGATTTAATTATTTTCCAAATAACAAGAAAATCTGTTCTTTGTTTGATCGGCAAGATCTGTACGGTATGCAATCGAATAACCGTGAGTATAATTTTAATTGAATTGATGACGTACAATTTAAGTAAAAATATATATAAATATATCTAGCGTATAAGTCATTTCACAGAAAAGTATAAATGTGCCTATAAGCAAAGTAAATAAAATTTAAAATATTTAAATATGATAAGTACATATATAAGTTTTAATTGCAAATCCAATGAATTTTATTTTCAGAGTTTCTTTTGTATGTAATGTTCAATAAATAATATCTCAATATCATTTATTGCTCATCACTTATGTTTTTATAAAATTTATTGACCTCAAACTTTCAGAAAAAAGACTTTTTCTTTTAATTTTGGGGATTAAATTTGAATATATTTTTCGTGAATAGATTTATTATTTTTTATAAACAAGCTCGATAAAAATAACAATGTAACACTAACATATGATGTGTTATTAAAATAAAGTTTTATTGCTTATTTCCTTTACCTTAAAATTTCTAATAACAATAATATTTTCCTAAACTAACAATATCGACAAAGAAAAATATTTAAACGTGTTATTAACAAAAATATATTATTGTATTATAATCAGCTCCATTTTTTTACCTTGCTTTGTTAATATAGTGTTTCATTTCAGAGAATTTATATTTTTCACATTATTCAAGCCAACACATATTACTATTCAATGTTGATAGAGTAATACTTTTATGTTTTTAAAATAATTCTAGTTTTAAAGTTGTATTAGTAAATTAGATTTTTAAAATATACATAAATATAAAGTATTCTTTTGGAAGCTTTTTACCTCACTGAACTGTTTAATAATATTATTTGTACCGCGGTTAATTAAGTTTATATATGCAAATGCAATGTATTGACAAAGTAAAACAGAATTCCGAAAATAATAGCTGCTATCGGTTGAAAGCGATGCATATTTGAAATGAGTGATTAATTCAAAGCGAAAATTATGCAATTTCATTTCATACATTCAAATTACTGTAAAGCGATTATTTTTTCAAAAGGTAAATAAATATATGATTAACAAGCTTGCAAGGAATAATGTTGAATAAAATATTTGAACATTTAATTATATTCTTGTACATTTATATATTCTTTATAGGTATGTTTTCAGCGATCTACATTAAAAAGACGAAAGCTTAATATTTCCTTACACAAATGGATATTTATCTATCAGCTGCGTAAATAACACTGGGAGCGCTTTTTGTAGAAGCTTTGAATTACCAAAGTCATAAAAGCTGTCGGAATAATATACAGATGAAATCTTTTTGAACACCTGAGAATGAATATTAGCGAAAATGTCACAAATGAAAACGAGAACATATTAAACTTATTCTTCACATTAAAACTACAAAACCTCATTTCATTTTGTGAAATAAATTTGCTTTATTACGTATGATTCAAAAGTTTATTTTCAAATAAACGGCACGGTGAATGAGAAATGTTACTTTAATATTATTAAATAAACAGATGAGTTATTTTAAGGACAAGGGTTTCAAAGGAATATAATCGATATTATCTTTAGTACCCACAGAATTATTTTAGGTTTTATAATATAAATTACGTGTTTTATCAACTTAATTTCTTACGCAAATGTATTTTTATTCTATATTAACTCGCTCTTAATGTGGACAATACAATAACGTAATTAATGTATCTAAAAAGATATTTTTCTACAAAAACTGTTTGTTACTCAGGCGCTGAACTTCTTTTCCATTAAATTTTTTTAGACAGGACGAAAAAAGACTAATACAGAACTAGACGAAGGTAAAAATAATCGAAGAAATTATTAAGCGTTGCAAAAACCAATGCGAATCAAAAAAATGCTGTTCATTCTAGGATTCGAGCCCATAAGATTTTTCGTGGAAGTCAACAGTTGACCACTGCACGACAGACTCGACAATCGATTAAATCATTATTTACTCTCGAGTCACTTTTTATCATATATAATATCGGAAAAAAAACATTAATGAAAAAAGTCTACATTCTTTTTTAAGAAACAAAATTTGACTATATTTTACACGTAATTGATTTTTAACTATTTATTTCTAAGGCCAGTAATGTATTTTAAATGAATATATAATAAAATTTCCGATTTATTTTCTTTTCATATAATATATAATTATATTTTAAAAACATTTATGTTCACATGTTGGCCTCTTCTACAAACATATTCATTCATCAATCATTGTCAGAAATAAGGGTTGACACAATAATAAATATTATGTAAATTGATTTTTCTCGTAGAATTGCTTAAATTTGAAACAAAAGCTTTTGTAAGCTTAATTTAACAAAAAGATTTTTTTTCTATTGTATAATAAAATAGACTAATTTGGTTAATATATTTTACTATTAAAGTTAAATCGTTTTATTGTAATTATTGATTGCATAATTGCGCTCGAATATATGAAGAAGCTTAAAGGCAAAATTCATTTTGTCCGTGGCGAAATTTATGCTTGAGAGTATGGAAAATATGATTGATAAAGCCAGACTATAATTTATACGTGAAATGGTTCAAAGTAATAAAAAGTGTTTTCATCCCAGAATTCAAATAAAATTATTGATCGATGAAATACCAGAGTGCTTAAACATAAATTCACACCATCTATCTAAAATAAAATCATTTAACATTATATTTTTGTCCTTCTCATTTAAAATGCTATGGAACACTTATTTTAACGACCCCGAATTCTATGACAGTGGTCTTAGCAAAGTAAAAAAAAATACGCAAATAAATCCAAAAATAGAATGAAAAAAGTGTATGAAATTTTCCTATTGTTAAAATTATTCTTAATGCGTGTTTAACAGTACTTACACAGCAAAATCAAGGCCTGAATTCTATCACAAAAGCAAATATTAAAGTACTTGCCACGTCAAAGCCACCCGCTTCAAAACTAACCGTTTTCTCATACGACACCCTCTCTGCTAAAAGACCCACCCTCAGTTGAGCTTCGTTATTTTCCTTAATTTTATTGTGAAGCAAAATTCGAAATATGTCTGTCATATTGTGGAGACTGCCTTAGGGAAAACAGCAAGACAAGTGGAATACAGATTCGTTTTAGAAATGCGAACAGATGTGTGGTGGATGAAAGGTAGATATAACATATAGTCAAACAGGGTCTGTGAAGGCAAAAGCTAAAAGCAGGGTATTAAGAGCTTTTGATATCCCATAAATTATAAAAAAAAATCATGATAAATATTTTTTTAAATATGTTTGTGTGTTTATAAAGCCAAATCATTTTACATGAAAGCTCACACTTTCAAAGAAATTGCAATTATTGTACCCTAAAAACTTAAATTAGACTTTCTTTCAGGTACGTGGTGTATTGGTTAATTTCTTAAGGGTTTGAGCTCTCGTATAAATGTTTAAAAATATGGATATTTTTGGTGTTTGGAAAATCCATCTCATCCATCTGATTTCATAAAATGAGGAGTAGCAAGTGCGATTAGCTATCTTTTCTATAGAGAGATAAATTGAGCATTTGAGTTGCGAACAGTTTCCGTAGAAAAAACACGCGTTGAGTTTTTCTCATTATAATGCTATATACTCCGTATTTGAAGTGCACAAAATAACTTTCATTGAAAACCTAAGTAAAATATATTCCATTATAAGTCTTCAAATTCGAAAAAAAAATGTCAAACTGTCAATTCAAACATCTTTTTGCAATTACATTTTCACATGCATTTTATCTACGGGTTATCAAAAGATTTCATGGAAGTTTTTTCGAAAGCAATTAACATTTATTAACTTATTATTTGCAGGTTACTCTAAGAGTTTCGATGGTTAATATTAACTTATTAACAAAGAATAACTATACGATTAAGCGATGCAGATTTACACTCCCAGCAACAGCCACACGTACTACAAAAAAATAAATAGATCGATACTATTTCATTAGACGGTATCAATTTAATAACTCACTTAATATGTATACTAAACGAGTGACTTGATCTATATAGAATCATTTATTCGTGAAAACTTTATGCTCCAGAAATAAATTTGATTTCATGTTTACGATACAGTTATTTTGAACCTTTAAAGTAAGTAATTTTTTATTTATATAGTTGCATTCCATTTTATAATATGACAGTATTAAACTTATTTTCATTTTAATTTTTATGTTATGTTTACAATGTTTACAATTTAAACAGATAAGGTGAATTTATATGATATAATAATACAATAGTACGCGAGGCAAAATTATATATTACACTCACAATTATCTCGTTATGAATTTGGTCCCAAATAGGATTTATGACGTAAAAGGATTCTCGTGAAATATGATCTAGAAGAAGACAAAACGACATTGCCATAAAAGAAAAATAAATTACATTAGGTTATTTTCTCTGGTGTGAAAAAGAAAAGAATTGCTGTGAATTACTTACAGTTCTGAAAAAAAAACAAAAAATACACCTTAATAAGCTGGTGAAACGGATATTACGTAATACTATATAAGCATAGTTACAACAGTCCAATCGTAAAAATAAAAAAAAAATATTATAGCGCTGTAAAAGAAACTTCTATTGCGGAAAATATTATTTCCTTGTTATGCATACACTAAATAATGATCTGTTCATTTTATAAATTGGAGATTGCCTGCATTGCTTATTGTTTATTATCTGAATTTAATTAGACATCTCGCAGTAAGAAAACAATGAATTATATATTGTTGAATGTTTTCTTCAATCTACTAATGATATTAAACAAAACGGTAAGTTTCTAAGGTTGAAAAGAATTTGCCATCTTTTAACGAATAAGAAAGAGAGAAAGAAAGAAATAGAATCTATCAACTTTTTGATTACATTACAAACAATTCATGAAAGCATGATGAATATTTTTTTCGTATGAAAATTCGTAATCATTTTTAATACAGTACTACAGTATACATGAGAACTTATGAAAAAAAACAAAGATGATCTTTCGGATCATACTCATACATACGCAAAATTTGATAATTATTTAGTAAGTAATCAGATATTTTTAAATCGATTTAATAATATTACATTTATTACTTTGTTATTATTAAACAGGCTAAATACAAAAATACTACCATTTCAGCAAAGGCAAAACACTAATAGAAAGCAAATACTAAATGTTCAATCTCTTCAGACTGTGCGCCATGTTCTTTGTTTTTCCCTCATGAACATACCGCTCAGTTTGTAGATATCGGTTATTTACAGATCAGGTTCTATTATTATCTAGTTTCTTATAAATATTGTGATAGGACGCCTCATTTATCGTTACAACCTCTCTAATGGCTGAAAAAAATAAATGAAGACTTAATAACCAAACTATATAATAAAAAGTACCCAGTAGTTTCATAGTAGATATGAAATGTAAGCAACATGTGAAATAATCAATAAGATTACATAAAATTGATTGTAATTCATATAGTCAAACCTTTTTTTCTACCAGTAGAAATAAGAATGCAAATATATGGATTAAACAGGAATAATATTTTGCTAACATATTGGATTAATGGTTTGAAATAAAAACACCATATTGCCTGTTTTACTGCATGCTTGTGGATTTATTGATAAATTGATTTATTAACCACTATCCTAAAAGAAAAAAAACGATGGTTCTTTCTAATCAATCAAATCTTTTGTCAGCCAATCTTTATCTTTAGACTTTTATCCTTTACGTCTCACAATTATTGATGACTCGTGAAATAAACGTAGATTCATTTATATTAATAAAAAAATAAAACTACCGTTTTTTTGATTGTTGAAACTTTGTACGATTCCACTTGTTTTGTCACTAACTGCCTTGTTTGTCAGATATATTACATCCATGAAATAGAATGGTTGAAGATGCCTTGGGTCGTAAGTGACAAAACATCGGGCATCGTAAAAAGTTATATTATATATTAATATTAAATTTATATTTAAATTCCATCAAGTACCTTCAGTCGATATCATAAACTCTATCATTTTTTGCTTAAAGTACATAAATAAGACAAGAAATATAAATTTTCCATTTTATCGATTTCGAAACAACTGTATTTAAAAAGTTAACAAAAATTTTCCAAACAGTTGGGTCCAAGCAAATTAAATCTTTCATAGTCGTTAAAAATTACATTGATAAATAATAATATTTATTCATTTTTACTTAATTTTTCTTATGAAGGTTAGATATTTGATATGAAATATATAGCGATGCTTTAAAAGTAGAAGGTGATGTAAATATAATAAGAGAGTGTTCTTTTATAAATGACCGATCAATTTCGTTTTCGTATAATAAAATATCACAAAATAGCGTAATATTTCATCTCTCTTGTGTGTTTAATATAATCATTTCTAGACGTTAGACTTAGCACGCTGTTAGGACGTTTTCACCTCTGAGCAATGAATGACAATTGCAAACATTAATCATCTCACGCAACACTGAAATAAATAAATTGATATAGGGATCACGTTTCTTTACGTTTTAATCAAAATAATGATAGTATAATAACGTGTTTTGTGTATTTCTGATGTTATTTATGGTGAAGATGACAATAGAAAATAGTTTTCGTAACAATTTAGTTAACATAGCAAGTTTGTGTCATATGATTATATTGTAAAGAATATGTACAGTGGAACCTCGACCAACCGTTCTCGCATAATACGTTTTCCCGGCTGGAACGCTTATTTTTTATAGTCCCGTCAAACTCCCATAAGAACAATGTTAAATAATCCCGCATTGACCGTTTCCCGATTCCCCGATTTCCTCGATAAGCCGTCTAAATATTTTGGTCCCGTCACAAATATTATCCCGATTGACCGTTTCTATTGCATATTTCTCCGTATCTCGGCAACCAAGTTTGACACAGCCGAGTGCAGGTGTTATTTCTAGACACGTTGGAATCCGCTGTACATGTTAGACGTAACGCATTGGACGCATGTGCTCTTTTTTGGTTGAAATCTATCACACGCGTATTATTGTTTATGATGCAAACGTAGAGTTGTTTAAAATTAACGGTAGTAATGATTCCTGTACAAACAAACTTTTTGTCATAAGTTTAGTAATAAGTCTTTGTTCCGATTAAAGTGCCAAATAACAAAGAAGCAAACTAACATAAAGGACTTTTTTAAAAAATTAATTTTATATACAGTATGTACAAGTAACTAATAAATAAATGTTTTTTACGATTTTACTTGTTTATTATTATTTGAAGCTTTCCCGCATTCACCGTTTCCCGCAACTACCGTTATTTTTTAAGGGTCCCTTGGAAAACGTAAAATCGAGGTTTCACTGTACTGTATTTTTTCATCTTTAATTTTCCGGAAATATTTTATAATTGCATAAACTCTAGCATTTAAGTAAAAAAATTAATATTTTGATGCTTAAAACAAATAAAAAAAAATCTTGCACTAGCAAGAATGTGACATTTAACATCTCTAGCAATTATCATTGGAATCGAGTATTATTTTTAATTCTAATGAAAATAGTAAATCTCTAGTAATTGATGATGCGTTCAATGCATAAATAGCACTACAAGATATTTCTAGGGAGTCATTTCACCCTAGTTTAACACTTTGATAATAATGCAAGATTGATAAATATATATTTTTAAGCTCGAGTAATTTTTATACAAAAAATTTGATGTATGTATATTTCTTTTGTGTTGATTTAAAGCTTGTCAATTTATCATTTAAAATTAGTCCCATGACAAATAATTCTATGATTTCTATTTGACATTCGCAAGCGTTCTCAAGCATGAATATGTCGATAATTACATATGTGACTATGGGTGATTTTGTATTGAAGATATAAAACACTTTTTGTCCTCAAAATCAAATAACTAATAGGTAGCACGGTGAAAAAATGGGAATGAATTTTAGATCTACAAAATCTTCAAGATATATAGTTGATAGCTTATTTAGTTTACGCCCTCATCAAAGGTAAAACCATGTTATAAAGAAGTTCTACCAAATAAATGCTAATTCAATCAATTAATTGTTAGGATTGCCTCTTGCGTTAAAAGAGCAATATTCGAAAACATAATGATAAAATTAAAGAAACATCCCAGAAAGAAGGTCCAGTAACTTAAATGGAATCATTTTTTTCATCATTATTACATATCTTCACAATACAGGAATTATTAATAAACGAATAAATGTTGGTTTTTAAAAATAAGGATGGTAATACAGGACGTGGGTTATTTCTAAAATAAATTACTTGATAACGTATATGAATTGAAATGAAGATTTAAGTTCTCTACAATTAAATGCATGGTTACTGACAAAAACAGCTGCAGGAGTTCCCTGCACGTTTTAACACGCAGTGAAACAAAGCATGTAAGAGTTAACTGAATTTCACTAGTTCTATAACCAAGGAGAACGTATTGAATCAATTAAATATTTTTATGTAACCAATATTTTTTTGTTCATCAAAATTACATAAAAACTTTCAAGAAAGATCAAAATCCGATATTAAATTGTACAAGATAAGACGTTGACAAGCTAAAAATAACACTTTTTAATATTACAAACAGTCATAAATCAAATTAATAAGTACGGCATTCATTTGTACTATATTTAAATACCAACTGGCGTTATTTAATCAGATTTTGGTGCACACATATTTTTTGTGTATTTATACAAACTATTATTGTCTTAAGTCTTTTTGACATGGCAGGAAAAACAATTATTTTCATTGAGTTTTCATTACGTCTTTAAATTCGCTTTTTATGTTCAATTGGTTTCACTTTTTCCAGTAATTTGACCCTTTTTTAGACTATTTTCCGATGTCATCTGATTAGAGTAAAGGTATTTTACCTGTATACTCACTCACGTTTAATGTAATGTATTTATTATTCAGAATCCCACGAATACTTTAGTCACATGAGCCATAGGAACGTTACAACTCCAAAAGTTTATTTATATAACAGTAATTTTTATCATAATATATGTTTTTTTTTTTTTTAATAATGGAAATACATTTATGATTTACAATATAACATTAAGTCATTGACATAAAAACTAAAAACAGATTTAAAAAATACCCACATTAAAATACCAAATCAATGTTGATAATTGGATTTTCACATGAATCTAAGCTTTGATCATAATCTCAATGTAAGATTCTAGAAAAATATGATTTTCTTCTCATTTGTCCGTTAATATTAATCGTTTACAATAAAACGCAAGCTGTGTCAAAGTTGACTGTTGGCAAATAAGATTCACAAAAAATTTATACCGTTACATATGTTTAAAATAAATAAAGAAAAATAGTTTGATGTAATTGAGAACAAATGTGTGTAGTAACGTAGTATAACAAACATATGTTAATTTTCTTTTGGGTTTTTGTATTTTGTAAAGCTATTTACGTTTCAAGTTAACGATTGTTTCTTATTTCTTGTTTGAAGTATCTTAATTAATACATTAAATATTCTGCATATGTCCCTATAAAAACAGGTAGTTTGGAAAGTTGTGTAGACATTCCTTGGTACAGTTGTTGCATGAGAATGGAAGCTTTTGCGAAGCTCCACGTGCAGAGCTTTCCACAAACTTCGGAAGAGAATATCCATTATCATTAATGTTCCTCAGCTCTAAATACGCTTTTGAACAGTTGCATTGCATGCATATAGTTGAGACTGTCGAGAGTATCCGTTGAAAACATTAACGATTGTAAGGATGTTCAAGTTTTACATGAAAATTGTATTTAATATATTCTTAATTAATTAATTGGAAAAATGCACTGCAGTTAATAAACATTAAGGCACCAAATATTTAAAAATTTTAATATTATCTGAGAATTATTGTAGCTTTAATTTTATTATTCTTGTGTAATATGAGTTGCTTTATTACATTTTGCTTGAATGCTAAGTTTTTATTAGGTGGTACAACATATCACCCGCCATGGCATCATTAATAATGCTGCAATTGTGGCAACACTACACGACAGTGTGACAATCAGTCTATGCTTCGTGGCTTCCATTTTCTATTTCTTATTCGTCCGCTTTATAAAGATCATAAATAATTGTGTCAGTAGCTTATGTTATACATTCGTTTGATGTCGAATAATATTTTCTTTTTAATTATAAAAGTAAATTTATTGAAATAAATTATTAAAAAAATTGAAATAGTGCTATGATTTTTCCCTTATAATATACGCAAATACACATGAACTGAATATGGAAGTTCATCACTATAATCAAATGTTTGTTATAAAAATATATAGTTATTATATTTCGAAAAAAATCAAATTTTTTAAAAAGAACTGGATACTCAATTTTTAAATCAATAAAAAGGGCTTATTAAATTTAATTGACAAAATTTTGGTACCAAACCACATCAAAAAGGTGTTTCGATATGTATTTCAATAATTTGTTTATAGCAATTTATCTGAGCTAATCCATTTATTTATTTTAATATAAGATAACTTAAAACAAAAGTTAACATGTCTGCTTGGAAATAATTAAACAAACAACATTTGTTTTGAGAATTGGAATTTTTTTTTTAAATTTTTGATAGGCTATAGATACAGTTGCTGAAGATGACTTTCTATACACGTTATAAGTTTTTGTTTATTTTTTATATATTGTAGAATTAGTAGTTATTGATTTTCAGCCTCTCAATTGGACACAATAAATTAACACATTTATATATATATGTATTTTTCCATGCTATAAAAGTAAATCAGTCTTGAAGGCTATTTTTTAACTTAAACATTACAAAAAATATAATTTATTCTGTGCGGATTTTCTCAGTTAAGGAAAAGCCTCAATAGCGCCACTGGGGAGTCCATAAATAATGGCAACACTTGTTAGCATAAAGCAAAGAGAAGGCTGGTGCGATAACAGATTCCAAACTATTTATCACAGTTGGGATGCGGTAAAAAAATCATCGACAGGTCCACCAAAAACTGAGTTTAAAAAATGAGGTGCTTAAAAGTTTTCTCTCAAAGGACCTTCAAAGTCATTTGGAAGTGTTCCCTTTAAAGAATGTAATATATTTAAAAAGGTGAAAGCTCATATATCACAGCTGAGAATTCGAACTGAAAAAGAAACGAAGAAAAATATTTAACTGGATCTTTAAAGCTGATTATACCGATACCATATGTTTGTATTGACATTATTTTTCTGATGTATTGTAATATCACGCGACATTGCTTAATTATTCTATTCATATATTTTAATAATAGTAGTCAAGCTTTTCAATTCGTAAATTGATTGATGTTTTATAGTACAAAACAAAAAATAGTCAGTTTATCAAAAAAAATCATTGGAACTTTGCATTGTTTTATGCTATAAAAAAAATAAAGTACATCGGCCACTCTAAAATCTTCTTATCAACCGAAACAAAATATTGAAGCTTTGTTATTAATAATGAAAATAAATAGCTTTCATGTTCATTATTTATTATCGCAGCAAACCTTCAAATTCCTTCATCTATCAATCATAATTGTTGTGTCTTTCGAAATACCTTCAAACCTTGTCGACTCCTAAAAATCTCCTATTTTGAGGTTACTCGTACGTCATGTTTTGTGCCAAACTTAAATTATGATAACCCATTAACATTAATCCATTTTTTTTATCGTATGTAAAAATACAGTGAAATTTTACCTTACAAAAACCTGTGCATTTTTATATGCAAACCATGTTTATTTTCAATGCACTTTTTTATTTTAGCTATAGGTTTTTGTATATAATATCATTTGCCTGGGCCGAAAGCGCCACGATGAACCGTTGGCTTACAAAGCGATTCGATGCGATCGGGCAGATAGCGTTATCTGTTCTGGCCGTCCAATTGGTAATATTGTCTCTAATGGACGCAACCAGAAATTCTGTGCTCTAGTAGACATCGAATGGTGTATATGATACGTGAATATGTATGGGGCTATAAACGTATATTATACTGAAAGCGCGTTTTAACTAGAACATTCAGTGAAGGTAAATTGGAACTATAAAAGGTCTTATATATTATATCGTCGTCTCAACAGCGAAATGGCATTATTGACGCTTAGGCGGTTTTTATTTATATTTTTTTTCTCCACATAGTAGCACAAAGACAGTAAAAAGAAAAAAAAGAAAGTTAAGTATGATCCTACAGATACGAACTATAGGATTACAATTAGCTTATCTTCAATTCTTTATTAATATTTTAAATAATAAAAACCAGGACTCTGGAGTCGCAGTTAGAGTCGTGAGAAATGAGCGACTTTGCCGGATTTGTTGATTGATCTTTGATTTAATTAATATAAATAGGAAAGGTAGGAAAAAAACTTCACTCTCAAACTTAAAAACTTTCTTCAGTTGGATTCGTGTTTTTAGTCGGTATTACAGTCCTTTAAACACGAGTCCATAAATTGCTTTAGCTATCAATTTTGAAACTGTGTTTACTGATATTATACTGCCCATGAACATTGATATCAAAGTATTGACAATTTGGGTGCAAGCGAGAGCTCAAGTCTTATCATGAGAACTATTAGGAAAATATATAATGTTATTATTACAGTGGAACCTCGATCAACCGTTCTCGCATAATACGTTTTCCCGGCTGGAACGATTATTTTTTATAGTCCCGTCAAACTCTCATAAGAACAATGTTAAATAATCCCGCATTGACCGTATACCGATTCCCCGATTTCCTCGATAAACCGTCTAAATATTTTGGCCCCGTCACAAATATTATCCCGATTGACCGTTTTTATTGCATATTTCTCCGTATCTCGGCAAGCAAGTTTGAAATTCATGGTAATAATGATTCCTGTACATACAAATTTTCAGTCACAAGTTTAGTAACAAGTCTTTGTTCCGATTAAAGTGCCAAATAACAAAGAAGCAAACTAACATAAAGGACTTTTTAAAAAAATAATTTTTATATACAGTATGTACAAGTAACTAAAAAATTAATGTTTTTTACGATTTTACTTGTTTATTATTATTTGAAGCTTTCCCGCATTCACCTTTTCCCGCATTCACCTTTTCCCGCAACTACCGTTATTTTTTCAGGGTACCTTGGAAAACGTAAAATCGAGGTTTCACTGTATATAGTTCAATAAAATTATAAGTATTTCAAACCATTGATGAATAAATCTGCTTCGTTTGTCGCTGGATATATTCATAAAGTTGAAATGAAAAAAAGGTTTAACTTAATTTAGGCATCTAATCTGGCATTGTCGTTCGAAAAAATATATCCGTTTTCTAAGAACTTAATAACTATTTAATAAAAAAATTCTTAAGCAATGTAAAAGATTATTTGAATAAAAAAAGTTTTTATTTACTAGTCAATTATTGTTTTCTATCTATTATGTTACAAAAATCAAAAAAAAATGTGCGATAATTTACAAATATATTATATGACTAAATATAAATGGCATATTTACAGTATATAAATATTATTGATTTTACATATTTTTTTTAGTAGTTAAATAATCGATTTAGACATAATTCTTGTGAAACCATTTGACTCGCCGTTCAATGATTAAGAATCACTTATATAATACTATGACGTAATAGGATCAAATGCTGTTTACGTCCCCTATAAATTGATGGTTAGTCTATATTGACTTACTGAGATAATCTTATGAGAATAGATTGGTATGTGTAAAGTAGCATTTCATATTATAATTATGCAATATTGTGCAAAGATCGTCAAATTATTTTTTATATAATACATTTCAATCGTCAAAAAGACAAATAGTTTGCACAATATTTTTTATGCATCACGCTTATCAGTTTTTTTACGAACAAATATGCCACTAATTCAGAAACATCTTATTGATTTACTAATTTATTTAAAAATGAAATAAACAGACAGGCTAAGCCATATAAAAAAGATTTTTTGATATGAATTTGAACGTAAATTTTGCTTTTGTTCTCGATTAAACAAATGTTTCTTCTACTATGTTTTTTAATAAATGCATTATATAAAATATTTTTTTATTCTCATTATATTGGTTTGTGCCATATACCGTGTATTTTAATTCTTATTTTATAAATAATAATTAAATAGAAAGTG
Source organism: Himalopsyche japonica (assembly GCA_028555115.1). Classification (NCBI taxonomy): domain Eukaryota; kingdom Metazoa; phylum Arthropoda; class Insecta; order Trichoptera; family Rhyacophilidae; genus Himalopsyche; species Himalopsyche japonica. The sequence continues at coordinate 78,596 of JAHFWJ010000586.1, forward strand.
GGTAAAAAATCTGTCAAAAGAAAAGCTTCGAAGATTATCACTGCTGCGAAAAATAAGCTGTCAATTTGAAGCATTTCGGATGACAAGTAAAAACAAAAAGCTAAATCACTACCTGCTTATTACTTTTTGCCTTCTTATTAATCGTCATAAAATCTGGTGGCTTCCCTCTCAAGATATTAAGCTTTAAAGCTGACCGATATATTATCTCGCTGAGCTTTTATATGACAGCAGTCAGAGTTTCTTTTCGTCTTTTGTCGTACAGAAAAATTAAGTAAGTTTTCTTCTCAAAATAACTTTGCTGACCATACATGTTTTTTATACAAATCATTTATATTTGTTTTTAATTAACTCACTACTGATCACATTGTACTGCAAAGCTTTTAAATATTTATGTTTGGTTTGTGATAGAAAAAAGATGAAATTAATTCAATCCAAAAATGATCTAAAATTCATCGGACAGATATAAGAAATATTAGTTATTTACAATCTTTAATTGCCAACATTATAAAACTGTCTGATAGTAAGTAACCTGTTTTCATTTAGAGGACGAGATTGGGGAGTTATAAGTTATGGGGTAGCAATGAAACCTGAAGCGGTCTTCAGAAGAGCTTCTATAAGGAACATAAAACGAGAAGATTAATGCATTCAGCCATATAACCGTTTCAACTTTCATCGCAAGGAATTGTGAGGGCGGATAAAGGGGTGCGTCGTAATGTTGACAGGGATGTCATAAGTGCTTTCCCAGGTGGCCTGACATCTGACTTGACCAACAAGGCATTTGCTTCCCTATAAGTGGCTGTAGTTTGTCTTAATCGAGTTTATGTTACATATTTTTGATATGCCTTTATTATATTTATAAATAACAAAGATATATCGATAAAATTGTACATATTTTAACTTTATTATATTTATAAATAACAAAGATATATCGATAAAATTGTACATATTTTAACTTTATAGGTAAACGATAAATAATAAATATCATTTATGATATCGACTGAAGGTGCTTGGTGGAATTTCAATATCAAATTTTGAATTGTTACAATTTTGTACGATTCCACAGACAGCTGTAGCCCTCAACCTGGAATGCAATTTGAATATTAAGCGTAATTAATGAGACATCCTTCTAGCATAAAATTATTCCAACAACCAACTTTCAGAAAATTGTGTTAGTAATGAGGCTCTCGGCTTATATTTTCAAATTGCTTAAGCTTGATACCATATTTTGTGACACATGACGCATCACAGCATTTGATCGGAATTTGTAATAAGATTTTAGTCGCCCTGTACTGCTTCCTAGAGGATATCGTAGCATTGCTATAGACAACCAAAAATTTCTGAATGTAGCAACTTGCAAGCATATTCTAATAGTTGTATTGGTATGCTTTATTTTATGACATGTTTTACCTTTGGGCATCTTCAGGCATTCCATCACACGGATGCATCAGAACTGACGTACAATAAACAGCTAGCATCGTCTATATAACATAGGTATTGATTACATGAAAACACAAACCCCAAGGCAAGCAGTAAATGGCATCCGAAACAAATTTTATTATTTTAATTTAACAACAATTAACACAATTGCCTGTGATATTTTTCATAAGCGATCTTGTTTATGAGTCATTCTTGAAAAGAGGGAGTGGGTTTTACAAAGTTGTAACAATTCAAATTCTGTGACTCAATTCAAGAACTGAGCTACTGTTGCATCCGCGTGAAAGAATGCCTGAAGATGCAGAAGCGCGAATCCCGGGTCGTTAGTGACAAAACCTGTGGAATTGTACAACGTTGTAACAATTCAAATTTAATATTGAAATTCCATCAAGCACCTTCAGTCGATATCATAAATTAAATTAATTCAAATTTAATAAATATCACTTGTTACTACTACATTTTGAATAAAATATGACAAGATAGTAAATTTTCTTACAATTACTGCCAATTTTCCTGTTGGTACGTTCTTTAACTAATTAATATTTTCGTAAGTTAAATAAATTTATGATGGGCTTAAAGCTAGTCAATTTATTTTAGAAATCATAATCAACAAAGTCATTTTATTTTCTAAATATAATGTTTGTAAAATAAATGATATATTTTGAAGAAATATTTTATTAAGCTTTTTATTTGACTTCAATAAAATAAACTACCAAACTGCTTTGTAAGCTTTTCTACACAAATAATACTTTGGAAACGATCATCGTTGAACCTCACTTTGATTCATATTTGTTTGTTTGCTTATAACCTCAGATATAATGTAAATTTTAAAAGTCACCGAACCACTTATTTTGATATATTCAATGCCTTGTTTTTGCGTTTGTCATCGCGATGTATCTAATGTGAAATGAAGTGTATTCTAGGCAAATAGTAAATATACCAACATCTATATTAGGAAACACGATTTCTCAGAAGGAACCGGGTCAAATGAAAATAATAATAGAATACCAATTTCATATAACAGTATCAATAAATAAACTGTGAGTGAAAATAAAATAAGCCTTTACTTGAAAGTAACTTGTTACACATAAGTATTATTTCTTTTCTATGATATTATTTTATATTGTACATTAAGTATATTATTTATGTGAGTTTATCCCTAGACAACTAATCGTATTATTCTAAAAGTGTTTTTCCAACAGTTTAATCCTTTTGTTGTTAAACTACAAAATTTAAAAATTTTCAATGAAAACATCACTCAGTTAAAGTTGAAAATATAAGCTACAATTGTTAAATAAAATTAATAGATAAAAAGTAAACATTTTTGCTGATTTGCTTAGTAATAGAAACGTTATAGTATAAATTTATGGCTTGGTCATATTGAACGCAATTCGATTTATTAAAAATTTGTCGTCAATTGTATATTTTTTCTACCTGCTATGATTTTTGATACAATGGTAAGACAGTGCATTTTTCATTAATTCTCTGACCGATAAAAACTCAACTGTTGAAATAGCAGATTATACAATATAAATAATTGATTTTTAAGAGTGTTGGGAACTTTCAATTATGAGCTCATTTTTGCAATGGAATATAGCTTCCTAAATTCTTCAAATTTTGTTTACATCGACATAACTAAAATATTTTTAATTATTCAGCGTTTAATAGTCTATTGTATGGCTTTGCTGGGAACGGGTTAAAAATAAATTGGTGTATCATAAATTAAGGGGTAAAAAGTCTCTAATTAAAATTTTTTTTAAATTTTTATGTTAAAAATGCATCCAATATTACATTTTTTTAAGGAATACCGACATAAATAAATAAGCAAAAAAATCATTCGCTGGATAATAACAAAATGCAAATGATCGCTGTATAAGTGAGTTGCAATTAGGCTTTTCCTAGAATTTGGACGTCAAAATAACTGCTTTGAGAATAAGAAATAGAGCTTAAAGCTTATTTTTATCGCTTTTGGATACTATCTCATTAACAGGTTTCCCTAATAAAACGAAATACTATTCAATGTTTATTTATCCGACGAAAATATTATTCAGTGGCTTTTAATTATAAATTCACATTATTGCATTAGCCCATAAAGATACTTTACATTAATAAATACAAATTGCAGCCATTCGCATAAAATTGTAAATATATCTGTCATACAGTGAGTCCTCTCCGATATTTATTCATGCAGCGAGAAATACATAATTCGCATAACGTACAATTCAAAACATTGAACACAGAAATTTTAAAGGTGCCAAACCACTTGATTAATATCAGAAATGTATTAAAAACCTCAATAAAATTGCTCTTTTTTTAATAAAATTAGAATTTATATCATTTATTTGAATGTTTATTTCATTTTATAAAAATGTATATGTCTAGAAAAATTTTATTGTATTCTATCTTTTTATGTAAAATAGTTTCAACGGAAAATAAAAATGTAAATATAGTATTTTTATATAATTCTTTTGCCTTCTGCCAAAACGGATGTAGCACAGTGAAAAAATAGCAACTTATTTTAGTTCTACAATTTTTTTTTTCATAAAATATAGTTGATAGCTTTTTCGACTCACGTCATCGTCAGAACTATTCTTATAAAAAAAATATAGAACTTAAATTCATTGTTATTTTTCACCGTGTTATAATGGAGTTCTACCAAAGAAAATGCCAATTCAATCAATAAATAGACGTAAACATATTACGTAAATATATCTAACTGCATATTTGTGATATTATTTCTTTGCCAGTATGTTATTTGGTTGCAATTTTTATTTATTTTCTAAAGTTTTTTTGCCGTAAAATTCGTCAATGTGTTGTTTCAAAGGTCTTTGTGATGCACTAATCTAATGCGTCGAGCTTCTAACCCTCCATAATGCAATTTGATGTTATTGCCGAACAAATAGGTCAGCGCAAATTAATGAATTGCAAACAGTGCGGCTAGCGGTAGAGAGGGGTGAAAGAGAAGGGTGCAACTATCTATAACAGCTGATAGATTTTCAAGCGATGGGTTATTCGGTCAAATTATTTATATCTCTTTTGAAATTTATCATTTTATCTATGCGACTAATACTATATATTTCTTAAATGAAAACTCACAGAACTTTTCTATATACGTTTTTCTATACTATAATAAATCACGTTTATTTTATACAAATGGAGTTACTTTATTTCTTCGTTTTTAAATATTATCTATATTATATTATTTTTCTCATCGTTAGCATTAATTACCAATTTTTTTCAGTTTTTGAATCACTAAGATACGACGATTTTCTTCCAACAATAATCGTGCATTTTGAGACTTTTGTGAGAGTAGTGTAATTGTGTAATTAAAAATTTAAATATTAAAAAACTATAATTTTTCATTCATACTCGAAGAATTAAAATTATAATCAACGTTTATAAAAATAAATTTTAGTACAGAAGTTTGTGTTCAAATATTATTCTTCTCATATAAATAAAGCACGCCTCATTCACAATTTATTAACCCAGTGAAACAACTTTCTTACCAATATAATATTACATAAAAGGGTTTGAAATTATCTTAAAACTAACCAAAATAATAATAACTTTTTATTATCGTATTTATTATCAACTGAGATTCATCAAAAGATGTTAAACTTAGAAAGGGTAATTAAACGAAAAGACTTTAGTTGGGAAACAAATTCTCAGTTTCTGTCATATTAATTCAAAACATTTCATTTATCATTCAAAAAAATTAAATGAGTTAAAACCATTTTTCATAAATCAAATAATTACTTGAAGCATCCTTATAACAGATTGCATGGTTATTGAATCCCTCAATTAATCATTTCATATTTTATAGCTGTATACGAACCACTGGTTTTGATAATTAATTCTACGTTCAAATGCATTTGTACGAAATATATACGGACTTGTCAAAGCTTCTGATAAGCTTCTATACCCTGACGGGTTGTTTATTAAATTAATAACCATTAGCTTTATGGTAACGTTGTTATTTTTTGATTAGTTTTGTCGTCCGTACTGAAACTATAAATTAATTTAAATAACAATTCTTGAAAATGTTTGCATTTGAATTGAAACCCGTGAACAGTAAAACTGAATAAAACACACGTCTAAAAGCAACCATTCATTTTAAAATATATGAATGATTTATGAATTCTCATCATTCATTTATTTAAATCATTCATCTTTACCATTTGAAAGAGCTTTTTTTTATAAAGAATAATATTCAACTCATTTTACGAATTCCAGGAATCAAATGACGTGTTTTTTTTTAAACGGCTATAAAGAACGCGATTTACCTTTAATACTTTAATAATGGTGAAATTTGTTTGGGAATAGTGCAAAATCTGCTATATATTAACTCTTTCTTCTAAGCAAAAACAAAATTTCAGTCTTCATTCGCAATTCTGTTGTAAAATTTTTAAATCCTACGTATTGACATCGCACAATAAGTATTTTATGCGTATCCATGAACTTGATTCTGGTCAAATCTATTGACATACACTAGCGGTTAAAAATCTATGAGTGATATTTCGTCAATCTGTCTTTTAAAAACAACAACATATATATTTAAAAACCATCTTTCATTACGTAAAAACCGTTGTCATTAATATTTCAAGTATTTCACTGTATGTATCTTAGGAAAATCATTTTTCTTAATGGAGGTATTTTTATATATTTTTTACTGGATACAGGGAATGTCTCCGTCGTTTTTTGAAACTACAATTTAACGATTGGAGTAAGAAATCAAAAAGCAACTTCATCGTTTTTTTTTTCATTTCAATATATTTGAATATGTTCACTTGTGTATTTACACACAATAGAATATTAATTTTAAAGCCTATAGATAATACTGTTCATAAACAAACAAAATATCATTCTCAAAAATCAGGGAAAAAACAGCCAGAAAATAATCTCACATTCAACGAGCATCTGTCTTTAGCAATTTTTCGTGACTTATTTCACGCTTTATTAGATTTTTTTAGAAAAATATAACAAAAATGTCACCAGGCAAAGAAAAAAAGTTCTCTCGATAGCCGTGCAATATTTACTTGCCTGGTTATTCTTTCTACTTCCATTCATATTTTGAAAACATTATTGAAAAAAAAAAAACTCCTATTTTCCATTAATTTAGCTGATTTTTAATAATTTATGATATCGACTGAAGGTGTGTGATGGAATTTCAATATAAAATTTGAATTGTTACAATTTTATACGATTGATTGATTTATGATTATACGGCAATGTTGTCTGTTCTGTTACATCAGTGTGATAGAATTCCTGAAGATGCCGAAAGGCAAATCCCGGGTCGTTAGTGACAAAACATGTGGAATCGTACAAAGTTGAAACAATTCAAATTTGATTTTGAATATTTCACCAAGTCATAGTCAACCAAATATTCACAATTATAAAGAAAAAAGAAAACGTTTCCGAAAAAAAATATTAGACAATTCCTACTATCATGTAAGTATTTGGTACGCTAATATAATTAACATTGATTGTATGTAATTATAGTGGACGTTTTATTCCAGAACAACGAAAATTTCACACTGAATATTTCCAATGATTCTTATTGTAAATTCATCTCACTAAACTCACACGTCACCCCAGTCTAATAGTAACCGGCAATAAAATAGTGATTTTCACGGCGCAGAAAAATGAACGAGTAACTTAGGGTTGGGGTTGGGAGTGGTAGGGTGCGGGTACACAGGTGAGCCTTGGTGATAGAAATAGCGACAGTTTGTATTTGAGTCAAACGCCAACACGTCTGCATGAAATGAAATGAAATGCAAACAAATAAATAGAAAAATTTGCAAACATGGGAAAGCAAAATGGGGAGCTCGACCCGTTGACATTTTTTTTTTTCAAATTGGATCTCTAACTTTTTTGGACGATTTCACACAGAAGAAAAGTAAACATCAAATAAACATACTGAAACTCTAAAGTAAAGAAGGCACTGTAATTTGTTAAAATATAACGAACGTCATAATATCATACCTTTGGTGCAGTGGTCAACGCTTTTGAGTTCTGTTGCGGATATTAAAGTTTCAATTGCGGATAGATTGTTTCAATCGATTTATAAATTTATTTTCAAATATATGGCTATTTTTTGCATCTTTAAATTCTCGCCTACTTACTTAAATTCAGCCCCAGCTGTTTTATTATTGAAAAAATAGAGATTAACACGGTGAAAAAATATCAATGTATTTTAGTTCTACAATTTTTTTATTAGATATAGTTAGCTAGATAATAGTTATTAGATAATAGATAGCTATTTTGGCTCACTCCATAGCCAGAACTGGTTCTGACGATGACGTGAGCCGAAATAGCTATCAACTATATCTTATAAAAAAATTGTAGAACTAAAATACATTGCTATTTTTTCACCGTGTTGTAATGGAATCCTACCAAGTAAATGCCAATTCAATCAAAAATAGAGATTGAATAATTGAGAAACAATTAAGCCAATTGAACAAAGTTTTGTCTTTATATAAACTCTATGTTTCAAAAATCCTTGCTTTTTTTTATTTAATTAAATTGTAAATTTCAAGAACTAAACAAGCCAACTCAGATGGTAAAGTTTTATATTATGAACAACATGAATATACAAAATATCTAGATAATCCGTTTTATCGTAATCAGCCAAGCAATGAAACAAAACTGTATTTAATTCTACAAAAATACGTGATATTAATGCGTGAGAATATATTCTTCGATTCTTGAAGAAACAAATATTTTACAATGTAGGTCTTCCAAGTAGATGCCAACTCGAACAGTTAACGATACAGTTAATAATATTTTAACAGTTTGAGTTGTTACAACAAATGTTGTAAAACCTTTCAATGAATGACTCATTAATAAGATCGTTAATGAAAACTATCACAGGCAAGTGTGTTATTTATTATTAGATTAATAATAAATAAATTTGTTTTAGCTACCATTTAGTGCTTGCCTTGAGGTTTTTTTTTTCCTGTAATTAAAACTTTTGATATATAAACAATGCTAACTGTTCATTGTACGTCAGTTCTGTTGCATCCGTGTGATGGAATGTCTGAAGATTCCGAAAAGCGAGACCCGGGTCGTCGTTGTAAAAATTTAAATTTTATATTTAAATTCCATCGAGTCGTTTCAGTCGATATCATATATTTTAACAGTTGTTAAAAAAGACTAGTATTATATTCAGCAAGTGATATTGTACACCTGGCGACATTGTCGCCGTCAATGTTAACACAAAACTTAAACATCCCCTCTGTGGCACATTGTGCAGTGCATTACAGACAGACATACTGATAAATCCAGAAAACATTATGTTTTTATTTCCCTAAATAAAAAAATAAATGACAAACTCATTTATATTCCAAGCTTTAAAAAGTTTATGGTACTATACAACTAAAAGATTTGAAAGATGAATGAGGTTGAGCCTAGTTTCCTTGTAATAGAGAGATTAATGTAGCATTTATTGTAAAGAAAACTCTATTACGATAACTCCATTTGGTGGTCATATTGGGAGTCCAAATAGATTAAAAATATACAGATTAATGTTTTATGTTCATTAAATCAGTGAATTTATTCTTTACAACTTACAATACAAGTGAACAAATGAATGTCACACTGCAATAAATACTGCATTGTAAATAATATTATTTTTACATTTCCCGAACTAATGATACAAGGCAACTTATATTATAAAGGAACTGTGTTAGCAACTAAGCAGCACTCATTTAAAACTTCAGCAAGCTTTTTTGTGAAATAAATACTAAATCATCAAATCAAAACGTTCGAGTTTCACGTCAGTTAATCACTCAAATTACAACATCGCATATCAAAAATGCTTGTGATTATTAAGCATGTATTTTTACCGTATAAAATCAGGAGCATAGTGATTTTTTTTTGTATTGCTGGAATGTTTCATGTATGCAATGTACAATCTACTTGTTTTAATGAACGATTTGGATATCGAGCATAAAAAATATTATTTTTTAAATAATGCCTTTCCATCAAGAAGTGACAGTTAACACCTTAAAAGTGATAAAAAATTTTGATCATGACACGGAAGACTTTTTATACCAAGTTATAATATTTCAAAAATATTAATTTACCATATTCTTTATTCAAAGAAATAAAAAAGTAATCGTTGTCACGTAAAGTTTTTTAGATTGATGAGAAATTGAATTTGGCTTTATCTTTTCAAATTTCTTTTATGGTATACACCCAGTCCTTTTTTGACGCGATTTTCTTTTACGCGAATTCGATTATACACGATTTTTTTGGATGGCACCGTTACATTTTTTTACGCGATTCACTCGTTTTTACGCGATTTTCTCCCCAAATTTGTTTTAAAGAAGAAATTTATATATGATACTAGGCATGAACGTTTCATTAATACATTCACAATAAAAGAATATGTGTATTCCTAAAACTTAATTCATATAAGTGAAAAAATTATACTGTTAGAATCTCATTATATTTTATAAACAATAAAGACATATAAATATATATAGATATATATTTTTGCAAGAATTTTTAAGAGCAAATTTTGGTTTTTCATACGTTTCTGGTACTTCTTCACGTGATATTTTAATTTTTGGAACCAATTTATCAAATTATATGATAGTTGCGATTTTTTTACGCGGCGTTTTCTGAAACCATTGTATCGCGTAAAAAAAGGACTGGTTTACCATGTTAATTAACAAATAAAGAATAAAGATATGTGTATTTGATCTAACTCTGTGAAATAAATAGCAATGTATTTTAGTTCTACAAAATTATTTTTTTAAATATAGTTTATAGCTATTTTGGCTCACGCCATCGTCAGAGATTACATATGCACACATTGCTATTTTTTCACCGTGTTATAATGGAGTTCTACCAAGTGAATGCCAATTCAATCAATGTATTTGATCTCACAGTTTCTTTGCGCAAAACAAGCTAAATTGACAAATCTTCGTTTTATTAGAGTGTCAAACTAATTTTTATTTACAATTGTTTGGGAAATAGCAAATAACCATTTATTTAACTGTGATTCTAATAAGAAGTACCTTTATTTACAATGTTCAATAATATTGCATTAAATTTTTATATAAACCAAATAAATACAAGTGAGTGGATTTTTTAACATTCTTCAAGAGTTCGAACTCGTCATTCGATTCTTTTCCCGAAATCAAAAATGCTCTTTTTTTATCACACTTGAAAGAAAAATGTAATTAAATGTATGTTTAAGCAATATGAGAAAATATGTTTCTTTTCCTGTTCGTAAATTTTGAATTTTGGGAGACTAAAAGGTTTCGTGAAAAATATTTTTTAAATAAATACTCCGTTGCATGCAGTTAAGAAATTATTTCAGTAAACTTATTATGATTTTTTTATTATTATTGATAACATGCGCTTAACAAATATCTTTGAAAAGTATGCGATAAAAAGATAATACAATTCATATTTTTCTAGTAGTTACGAACTACATAAAGTCATGCATATCGTTAATCCCAGTAAACATTAAATACGTGCATTAAATGTACGTTTTATAAAACATTTGAGATAAAAATTCATTTAATGGCAGAAGTTAACATCGGAAACGTTAAAGTGCAGAGGCATTGAATGAATTGAACTGAAAAAATTGGGGCGAATTTAATGGAGGCTGTAAATTTATACACGGTCTGTAATTTGTACCGGCGCAATCATTGGCTGCATCATTTCATCAAGGGAATTGAGCTTTTTTCCAGCGTGAGATGTACTATTGCGACGGGGTAACAGTTGCTCGGATCAAAAAATCTTCCTTTCTTTTTTAATACAGATTAAATTAAAATCCTAATGTGTTAAAATAATGATATAAAAATAAGTCACTTTACTGCTTAAAAGAATATTAGAATAACTCGAGTTGATACGTAATAGCATCTTTTTATGAAATCAATTCCGAATTGCAACGGCCTTTAGCCAATTGGCAGTTATAATGTTATTGATTGAATTGGCATTAACTTGGTAGAACTCCATTATAACACGGTGAAAAAAATAGCAATGTATTTCGGTTCTACATTTTTACTATGAGAATAGTTCAGACGATGGCGTGAGCCGAAATAGCTATCAACTATATTTTTTAAAAATAATTTTGTAGAACTAAAAATCATTGCTATTTTTTTCACCGTGTTAATTATAATGTTGTTTATATTATCACAGATTTAATATTTCCATGAAAATAGTCCAATAACTTTCATATGTTAAAATATCTTAACCAGTTCTTTATTACTAAAGCCAGTAAACGCGTTTCATAATGTCGCGCACTTGTACTTTAACACTCAATATTTAGCCTTATATTTTGGAGTTTCAATGACATATTATATTTCGGAATCATGGTTAAATGTATCGACCAAAAAGATGTACTTGTTAGGCTTTGATTTTTCAAAGAAATTACCGGCCTACAGACTTGGGTTCTTACGTATAAATACATTTAAAATATTAAGACTCGCAATTTTTAACGGCTTACATGAAACATTAAATTTCCTTAAAAAAAATGTTGTAAGAAAATTTTATTTAAGGAAATTTTCTGTATAAAATTATTAGACAGTTGAAAAGAGCAACTAACTTTTTGTTTTCTAAATTAAGAATTCGTACGTTTTCAGCTGTAAACTATAAATCTGGTGAAACCTTTTTTTGTTGTTACTTAAAACTTTGGAGCTTTTTATATTACAGCATTACAAAAAAAAAATACTAAACTAGCTATGTATATCATTCAAAGTTCTGACTATAATTACATACCAAATAACTATAAAATATATCTTGCAGGTCGCATAAAAAACTATCACTCTCGATCACGGCCATAATTATTACATTAAAATATCCATAATTTTAAAAAAATACCAAAACTGTATCAAGGCTTTTAATAAAGTTTTCAGAAATTAAGCAAATATTTTTCGTTTGATAAATTTAAAAAGGCGACTGCAGTTTTGAATAAAAGTTTTGTGTGCATCTTTTTGTTTTGGGTATCTTGAATATGCTGCTAAAAGTTCAACAAAAAATCGTTTTATCAAAACCATTCGTAATCTCTTGATAAAACAACTACTTTATCACTGAACATAGCTTTTTTGATACTGTTTTTGAATTAGATTTATTTTACTCCGTGCAGACAACCTTTGAAAGTGTGTAGAATATTTTACACTGACCTGAATATAAAATGTGAATAACAATATGACGTGTGTTTGAGTTGGCTCAAAAATTCCACCGACGAAGCAGAATTTACACGAGGCAGTTCAAAAATTGTTACATCAGAATCTAGCATGGTATGGAAACGCCTGAAAAGCATTTTTGTTTGATGTACAGACTATTAACATGATTGCAATAATGATTTTTATAAGCCTACGGCAACATATTTTTTTCAATTTTAAATTAATAATTTTAAAAGCATAAAGAACGTCTGGTTTTGCAATTTTTTATTTTAAATTAAAAAAATACATGATTTGTATTCCGATATATTAGGCAGTTATGATAATTTTAATAACCATTTTTTCCCGTCATTTTTTCGATTTGTTTTTAACACAATAATATTTGGTATTACAGCTGACAACTAGTAATGCACCAAATATTCAAATATTTTCAAGGAAGGATAACATTTAAGGAAGTATAACATTAAAAAAACTCAAAGATATATTTTATAATTTATGATATCGACTAAAGACGCTTGGTAGAATTTAAATTGTTAAAACTTCGTATTGAGTTAGTTATGCCGCATCCGTGTGATATAATGTTTGAAGATCCTAAAAAGCAAAACCCGGTATATAAGTGACAAAACATTTGGAATCGTATAAAGTTTCAACAGATCAAATTTGATATTGAAATCTCATCAACTACCTTCAGTAGATATCATAAAAAAATGATATATTATAAGGATATATATTATATTTGAGATGACATATTGAATATTATCATTTTTTAAATTGTTGATGAGACAATTCGAATTTATCTTAAGAAGCTTAAATCCATTTAAAATGATTTCCCAAGTATATTAAAGTAAATGTATTGAGTATTTTTAAGTAATTCCAAGTACATATTCTCTTTATAGAAGAATTCAACTAACGTTTAAAATAGTAAGACAGTCTATTAGTGTAGTTTTCTAATCAATATTCCTTAAAATAGAATTTCCATAATCAAATAAAATGATTGGAAATATGTACAACGGTTGTGTGAATTCATGCTTTTAAAAATTGAAAGGATGAAAAATAAAAAATTGTAAATGTATAATTTTTGAGAATAAAATCTTTAATCGACTTCTCATTTACGTAATCTGCACAATAAAATAAAAAAAAATCGCGGTTGAATGACTACTTGTAAATTTTATTGCTTTAAATAAATAAAACCACGTTCTAATTTAAATTTTGCTTCGTTTACAATCAGCAGAGTGGTTTCTACTTAAAATTTAAGTACTAAGACACTAAATTAAAAACTAAATTATATCTTGGTAATCCACGTCCTATAATGTAGAACGCCTATTACATGAATTATTCTAAACTTGTTAGTTGGGATGATACATTAATTCAGTGATTGAAAACCGTAAAAGGGATTGCAATTTACTTATTATATTGATTCTCAATACAACAAATATTATATAAACGATGCAAACTTATTCTGTCAGTTGTATGGTATCCATTTTAAACAATGCTTTAAGATGCCAACTTGTATGAACCAAGTTCGTGAGTGACAAAACATGTGGAAGTCTTGACAGTTTCAAAAATACAAATTAAAAATTACAAATATATATCAAATGGCTATTTATTAATAGAATTTGCTTCAACTTAATAAAACTCCAAACGAAATGGTCCATTACAGAGACAAAACAGCCCCCCGTAGCGGGTTAAGCAATGGCGATCGACATATATTAGTTTTTTCGTTAAGAATCCTTTGTGATAGTTGATATCTATTGATTTTCAGCTGTTCGAAAGCCGTCACCTTGCGACCTTTATTACAAATATGCAAAGTATTTTAGTTGTACAAAATTTATAAGGTGTATAGTCGATATCTATTTCTTCTACCGAGTTCGTAGAAGTAGTTCTGTCTCCATATAACTATCTACTGTATACCCGATAGATTTTTTTATAATAATATTTATTGTTATTTTTTCACGGATGCGAATGATTATTAACTTAAAGTATTACTTTAATAGTCGGTATTATCTTTATAAAGCATAACATATAATTAATTGGTAAATTATCATAATACGGTAGCAATCAAATTGAAGTAATCATAGCCGCTGCGTATATTGCTTTTCAGTTTTGAATCACTGCTTCACAGCGCGTACGATGAATTATCATAGTGTAAAATCTTGTCGTACGTGTATTTGAGAACGTCAGGATATACAAAATTCACGTTGTAGGTAAGTAAGTAACTACATTATATCTCTGGTAGTTAGTTACTCCACTGAGTCGTAAATTCACAACGTTTCTATGTAGAGTTGGGAATCATCCATTAGTGGTTTCCGAATCGAGCCGATTCCATCAATGTGTACGAACATGCACACCTATTTCAGCTCACATAGAGTTACAAATTTATTACAATATATGGACTACGTTTATAAGGGTTGTGCTGTGTAGTGTTCATATAAATTTCATAGTATATACAGGCTCTAATAAAGTCTTATTTCAATATTTTTGCTCAAAATTAAAACATTTTTTTCTCTTATTGTGCACACGAAATTGAGTTTAATTTGAAATAAATAGTAGCTGTAATAAATCTGATATTGTATTGAACTCTAAATAAAACATACAAATCATTTGCTATTAAATAGCTTTAATGCTTAATTACTTTTAAGGTGTTAACTGTCACTTCTTGATGGAAAAGCAGTATTGATTTACCATAATTGTAAGTGTAATTCTTAATAAGTGATTGTGAACATTTAATTTTTATACTAATTTACTTTATTTGTATCAATATTGTATGATTTTATGTAAATTGTTTCCTAGTTCTTGAACTCATGGTTTTGTACACCTTCTACCTTTAACTTAAATTATTTTTTTGTTTTGTATAAATAGACTTGTTTGTAAATTGTATTCTATCAGTTGATAATGCTCGCGATGAGCGAAACCGGTCCTGATCAAAAAATATATTGTGGAAATAAGTACTAAAAAATGTGTTTTTATTATTTAAAATTTAATGCTTAACAAAGCAGTGTATTTTCATATGTTTATTGATATAATATATAAACTTTATAAATTAAAGACACCATACTGAACAATAAGATTGTAATACCGGACAGTATTTCGTCTTAAGTAAGACGAAATAATTATTTATTTGCAAAGAAAATCAAATGTGTAGATCTTGTTAATAATTATGAGAGTAGAAATATAACAGATATCAAATTCAAATTGTTAAAACATTGACAATTTGACAAAGTTAGTGACGTAACATGTGGAATCGTACAAAGTTGTAGCAATTCAAATTTGATATTGAAATTCAATCAAGCACCTTCAGTCGACATCATAAATTAATAGATATCAATTGAATGAATACAGTTGTATTGTATAAAATAAAGTTGGCTTATAGCATAAAATATATTTTCCGTGAAACTATTTTTTCCAAATACAGGTAATAAAAATTGTGATTATCAGTTGCGGGGTTATAATTGGTTGTGTGCATTTCAATAGAAATAAGCAATCTCAAAACAAATATTTTTTTTATTTTGCTCGGAAATAAAATCAATGTTTACCTAATAAATAAATAATGTAGTGATTGATTAAGTCTATGAGTGATTGAAACACGTGTCACAAACATATTGTATTTGTCAAGTTCAGATTTCCACGAATATTTCTATATCTAATTCATGAAAAATATTTTTTGACTTACACTAGAATAAGGTTTTCAGTATAACCGATATTTGCACGGCTAATCACGATATTAAAATAATAATAATGAATAATATTTATTTATAAAATAATTTGCTATGATAATAAAATCTACGTTTTTTGAATGCCGAAAAAAGCATCGATTTTAATTTTGAAATCCATGACCTTTTTTTAATATTAGCTTATCATTAATGAAACGCAAGCATCCGCACCCCTACGTCAAATAATACAGCTACAAATGGCTGCTAGCTGAAATGTAAATATGGGGATGAATGCTTTCAATCTTCACCCCGTAGTAGATATTTGGCACTTCCTTCTCGACTAATTACGATGCGACGAGTTCAATTATGTTTTAATGAATATTTTCTCCCAATAGGCCACTAAGATTTGGTTTGATTCCATCAGACTATGAAAGTCATCGTGGAAGCTTTTACTGAGTCTCTCTCTGAGCTTTTTACCGTTTTATTTGTTTTAGTTTTTAAATGATTCATACATTTATCATGCTATCATCGAAATTGCAAAAAATACGATTGTGTATCTAATTAATTGACGATTTATTATTGATATTTTAATTGTTTACGATATTGACTGAGGGTGCTTGAACGGGTATTGCAGATCGTGATTTATAAAAAAATGACGATTCTCTTTACGGTTTAACTTATGTTGTTGAAATATTTTTCGATAATATGAAAGTGATCTCTAAATTTTGAAATGCACCTGTTTCCAGTTTGACGGTTATAATGAACAGCATTTAATCAGTTTAACGTAATAATATTACATTCTTCCAAGAGCAATACTGATCAGCTATGCGGAATAAATAATTCAAGATATTCTTAAGCTCTGTGGAATGGTTTCGATTTAATATTGTATATTTCCAGCTACACTAATCCAGAGTGAAATTATAAAACTTAAAAAAAAAAGATTTGTAAAATCTCTTTTATATTTTGTTATCAAATCATTTTGTAAACAACTTATTTATTTTACTTACTTAGCTATTTTCTATCGTAAAATTATCTCAGTCAAATCACTTAAATTTAATATTTCACGTTTTTTACATGTTGTTATCAAAATGATTGATAAAAATCAAAAAGTACTTCATTTATCGGTAAATTACCGGTAAACCCGAAAGAAAGGTAAGAGACAAAATTATTTACCGTTTACCAGTTATGAAAATTTGACGACCGATTTCAATCCCTAATACAGACGCCTACAAAAACAATATTCGCCCTCATTTTGATATGATTCAAGATATTTGTGTTTGTGAAATGTATGAGCAATTATTTAGTACTTAATATTACCATATTAAAAAAATAGTTTATTTCGTAATATTGAACAAATAAAATGATATATTGAAATAAATGAAAATTTTGGTATTGTCTGTATTAATTACAAAAGGAATAGTGTTATATTATATTATGAGACAAAATATTTTTGTGACACTTTCGTCTGTTTGCCTTTGCCATATTTAATCACCATTTTGCTGGTAGCAGTTTGTTCAGTGTCAACCGAAAATATCACACTGTGTCTTAAATGCTTTACTCAAGGGAGCAATTTATCTCATCTTTAATATAAAGTTTTCAATTAATACATTATGACATATGTAAATTTGAGATGAAGAATTATTAAAATTTGTTTGATCTTGACAGTACTCTGTTATACTTTTAAGGTCTCTGATAAAATATTGTAGCCATACAATTTATATGTTTTTTTTTTTTTTTTTGAAAACGTTTAAATGATTGCAATTTAAAACGTATGTATAGTAAATAAAATAACTCTTTGTCAGTATCGTAGTCGAATAACCAGCATCATTGACTATGAATCCCGGTTTAAACAGTCTTGTCAATTATTTTTTTAATCCATTTTTGGGCCATTGTTCAAAGACAAGCGTTCGATATTGAATATTTTCTTTCATACATTCAATTTTTGAAACCTTGACGTAGTAAATGCGATAAGCCTACCCATAGTTTTATTCTAATATTACACTTATAAATATTTTATATTCATAAAAATACATTGTGTATTAAAGTGGAAAAGGTTGTTTCATGTTCACTTTTTTTTTTACATATTTAAGTTAATACACAAATAAAAATTTCATCTCGATTGCATTTGATGATATTCATTTAACAATTTATTTGATGCATAACGGTAAAATGAACTTTCTGTTTGAAAGTTTTTTACTTTCTTAGACAAAGAATGTCCCAATTCAATTATTTTTTTGTGCTTAAAGAGCAAAATTAATTCTGGATCGATACCAAAAAATATCGTGTAATAATTTTATATTCTTTGCCATTTTTGCACGTTATACAATTTATATTGTTGTTAAAAAGTCCAATTTATCAAACGTTTCTTTTCGTAACAAAACTAACGATAAAAGATTTGATAGTATTTCAGTTTTGTAGGTACAGGTGGAAAGGTGCGTAAATCAAAGTAGCGACAAGTGTTCGCTCTGAAAAATGGAAAAACGTCAACCCTTAGGATATCCAAACTTTATAATGAAAGAATGGAATATCTGCCTACCCGATAAGTGGGTTTAAGGGTGAAAGGACCAATGAAAGCCTTAGAAAAAATCCGCAGATGGCAAGCGTCTGAAGGGAAAATAAAACACTTTGTTATGCCATTGTACAACGATCAGATATCAAATCTTAAATAACACGTACAAATGCTATACTATACAACTTACTTTTATACTTTCTATGAAATTTTCCTTGGCACCCTACGTCAACATTGCATTTTAATAGTAGTTCGTCAAAATAATTTATAAATTTATATTGAACTTA
This sequence comes from Himalopsyche japonica, assembly GCA_028555115.1. Lineage (NCBI taxonomy): Eukaryota > Metazoa > Arthropoda > Insecta > Trichoptera > Rhyacophilidae > Himalopsyche > Himalopsyche japonica. The sequence goes on from JAHFWJ010000586.1 coordinate 97,614, forward strand.
ACATCACTATAAACCATGTTTGGCTCCTCTTTATCGTCGATTTATAATATGTTTAAATGAGAGCTAATTTTAAAAGACAGATTATTGAAATAAAAAATGATTTCACCTAGCAACAGAGTACGATAGCAATAGCGTTAATTTAAAATGACCGGAATACTACTTCCTCTCTCATTCAAACCATAGCGTGCGATAGAACTAACATATTATTGCTGTATGTCGAGTGATATCATACTCAAAGTGGTTTACAAAGAAACCTATGAATTTGTGTCGAGAAGTCGATAAACTATTTGATATTGAAGAAATTCATCGCAATCGGATCAACAAAAGCTTTTACAAAGCGGTTACCACATCGTACGCAATTTTGTAGCAATGGATTTTATATCCCTACCATTATATAGCTTTCACTCTATTATTTTCATGTATCCCCACATATTTTATACATACAAGTATGATGTAAGTAAGAAGACCAAATAATTATTTATGATTTTATTTACCTTTGCATGCTTCTTATTACTTAATTGATAATATTGTCGAAACCTTAACTATTGCGTACCAATTAAAAATGCTTATATTTTTATTATAATTGTAGAAAGCTCCCGAAAAACACCGTTTTAAAATAGCACTGTAAGACCATAATATTCTTTACAATCGAGGTACTTGTTACAACTTACTTTGCTATTCGTATTTGTGAGATGAGATACATACTTATTTAATGCTAATTATTTTAGTTTATCACTTTTCAGGTGTTAACTAACTGTCACTTCTTGATGGAAAGTCATGGTATTTTAAATAAAAAAAACACATTTTTTGTACTTCTTTCTACAATATATTTTATGATCAGGACCGGTTTTGCTCCTCGCGAGCAGATTATCAGTTGATAATCTGATAGAATACAATATACAAACAAGTCTATTTATACAAAACATTTGAGTTAAAGTTAGCAGGTATACAAAACCATGGGTTCAACAACTAAGAAACAATTTGCAGGAAATCATACAATATTAATACAAATAATGTAAATGTGTATAAAAGTTAAATGTTCACCATCACTTATTAAGAATTACAATTACAATTATGGTAAATCAATAATCCATTAAGCAACCGGTTCTGATCAAAAAATATGTTGTGGAAATAAGTACTAAATTTATTTTTTAATTTTTTTAAAAATTTAGTTTATACCAATGCATCAGTTATTTTTATCGATATTTAAATTTAAAAACTATCCTTATAATTTTAATTTGTGAATTTAAATTTAATATTGTACTTGTTAAAATTATCATATATCTTTAATACAAACATTTGAATTATAAAATTTAAAAATTATTAAAAGCAGCACTATTAAAAGAAACGCTCATCGATAAAGTTCTACGCCATTTGCAAAAAAAAAAAAAACTTGTGAATGTACACTTTTTCGCGATTTCGGCTTTTTAATACGGCATTTAAAGACTTCGTGGCTTATTTCTCAGCAGAGGCAAAGGAATTATTTCAACGCCTATAAAGTAAGCTCCTTGGAAATATAAATTACGACGAGATAGATGTATAAAAAAATAAAACGCACAAATGCTCTCGCTCTCTCTTAAAAGAAACGAAGGTTTTTTTGTACGTGTTTCTTGTGTAAATGTTATTCGCACACTTTATTAAAAAATACGAAGGGACATATCGATTGTGCCATATTTTATTGATACGAACATAACTTTGTGATGTGTGCTTTTAAATTATAACACGGTCTAATAAAATACAGCCGCATGAGGGTTCTAAACGTTGACATTCTGTCAATGCCTTCAATTTCGTTTCACACAATAACAATTTTTTAACACGGCGGAAAAATATCGATGTATTTTAGCTCTACAAAATTTATAAGATATATTTGTGATATCGACTGAATGTGCTTGATGGAATTTCAATATCAAATTTAAATTGTAACAACGTTAACAACGATTCCACAGGCTTTTCATTACACTGATACAACAGAACTGAAATTTCATTCTGCATGACTGCGTCCGTGTGATGGAATGCCTGAAGATGCCGAAAGGCAAAACGCGGGTCGTTAGAAAAAACATGTATACTAGATAGCTATTTCGGCTTACGATTTTTGATTTAGTCATAAGTTTAAATATAATAATAGATGTTCTGCCAATATGTAAAATAATTCAACTTTTTTTTAGTAATAACTCCAATGACATCTACTTTTTATGAATTAAAATTATTGTTTGACTTAACAGATAAATTAATATATTTAAGTGAATGAAATCAATGTTTAATTAATGACAGCTCAAATATTGAGTCTAATCTTCCTGTGTGGCTCAAAATAGAGAATAAAATACTCTTGCTAATTCAACATAAAAAAGGCTTCTTATTATCACTTTCAGTTACTTTTTATATATTATATAATAAAATGAAAAAAAAAAACAGTAAAAGTTACCAAGATTATTAAAATGTGACAAAGGATTTGTTCATAATGACACGATTTATCTTGATGTGCCTAGTAATGACTAACGTTTACGACTCACGGCTCTTAAAACTTTGTGTATTGTTTACTCCTGCCTATCTTCTATTCAACTTATTAATATTATTGTGCAACCGTTAAATTTAACTTAATTCTGAGCCAAACATAGGCCACTTAGCACTTAGAATTATCAACTGATCGAAGTTCGAATATCTTAAGTATTTTATTTGGTTATTTAATATATTCCAAAGTTTAATAATAGTTTTAATATTATATTGCGTTAACGTAGTCTGTGTGAAAACATTTTTTTAGTAAAGATAATTATGTTACATTATCAATTTATATGCGAATATATTTTATAATTCTTTTACTGTTCAAATCAATATCTGTAAATAGCAAGATTTGTTACAAATTTAAGTACTTTTAAAGTAAATATAATAATATATAATATCTAAAACGAAAAATGTGTATCCCTTTGAGAGAATGTACAAATGAAAATACAACATTTTTCATGAAGAAAGTAAACAAACATAATAAAAGAAAATAAAAATTTGCTATCCAGGCAGTACTTTTATGTTTGATAGATGAAAATATCGCAATAATGATATCAAAATATTGTATAAGGTTTCAATATTCTTTTTGAGCCGTCGATCAATAAGGAATATTAATATACATGATGTTATTGATTTTTCTTATATTATACTGAACGAACAATTGTTAAACTGTAAGCCTGTGTGTAGTATTTTTTGTTTAAAACTTTGGCGGGGTCGAAGAATATTTTCATACATAAAACAAAATATCAATCAGTTTATATATATTTCTTTCTACATAGATTTGCAATGGTTTTTTTGTATGGAATATTAAAATTCAAATGAAATTTATCAGTATCTTTTTGGGTTTAACTAACCAATTCATACGTGTCTGGCAAAGGAGAGAATATTGACTCAATAAATAAATTCGGTGATAAAAATCCACTTGTGGTAAGAAATCAACCTAGGAACAACATGAATCTCGTTTATTTTTGGCGTCCCTTTAAAAAGCAATCATTACATTGAGGCTCTTCCAATCAAACATCCCTAACGTGGTAGAAAAAATGTTTGAAACTTTTCAGGGATGCGGTCATAAAAGTAAACATTTAAGCATTTTAAATTATGATCTCTTCTTTACTTGTTTGATTACTTTTTCAGATATATAGATTACAAAAAAGTTGCATATTTATGTTAAACTAATACTTATTCTTTTGGAAGGGTGCATTTGAAATATTTTCAGACAATCTGTGTTCAACGAATTGTTAAAAAGAGTCTCACTATACACGACTTTTAAGAAACGCAAGGTTAGCAAAATTACTGAACACATGCTTTGAACAAGAAAGTTGCAAAACATTTATTTCCTTACCTTGATTAAGTGATTCAACAAATTATAATAAAATGTGAACCGGTTTCGTAATTGAATATTTATGAATCAATTTATTAAGTTATTGATGTATTATACTTATTAGCACATTATGATGGTTACAAAAAAAGCACTTTAGTAACACATCCGCAGGTTTTTGTAATCTGCTTTCAAAAAATCGCCCACATCTCCCGTAGATCTCATTAAAAGCAACGCCTAGAGATCTGTTTCTAGAATTTCGGAGAACAAATCTAGAAAACCTTTCAGATGCTTATCAGCTCATTACAAAGCTTTTTACTAAGTATTATATTACAAACATGTTAGAGATCTAAAAAGATCAACCTACAAGATTACAAAAGATCTTTGATAACAAGCATCAGAAAGGTAATTAGAAAAATAAGCTAGAAAACTATTTATATTATTCTACCCTCCCATTTAAGGGTCAAAGTGGTTGTTTTCCATCTGAAATTTTTCGATATGAAAATATATATTTTTTAGACAATAATTTAAATTGTTCAATGTTGCTTTATCGCTAGTAAAAAGATCATTTTTATGGGATATTTATGAACTTAAAATAAAAATTGAGATGACTATAGATTTAAACTTTTTTAACCAATAAAATAGTTTTCAGCCATCAAAAAGTCGCACTCTTATGAAAGAAGTCATTCTTGATCGCTTCAAAAATGTGGTCATAGTGCAAATTACTCAGTATTTTATTTTTCAAAATGTTAAACCTTCCAAAGAAACATTGATAGTCAAAATCCTAATATTTTGATTCAAATCACGTTTAGACTTGTTTTTTTATGTATTGAATTATTAAATTAAATGTTTTATTAACACAATAAGCTTATTAACACCTCTTGAAAGAGTTTCATAGAAACGAATTGCTTTAACCACATAATCTAAAATGCACAATATATTAATTTCGTATACAGGTGTGTTTTTTTATTATGTTATTTGAAATTCTTTTGGTTATCAATTTTACCTTACTTGATTTTATATTGTTTTATTATGTCTTTATAAATTTATATATTCAAATACTTGGTTGATTATTTTTGAGCAATGAATGGTATTGTGAAATTTCTATAAGTAAATGAAAAAAACTGTCCACCAAAATATTTTTAAAGAATCGAATTATTCAAAAACAATTGAAATAGCGATATTTTCGGTATCGGTGTTTTTTTTCTGAGTTTTAGATAAAAAATCATACTCAGATAATCAAATATCCATTTATTATTTTAAGAAAACATTTTTTACAAATAAACAAATCTTTCAGAGTTTTAATATAATTATTTTATTACAGATCAAAAATTGTTTGATTTAAGCATGATGTGACCGACGGTGAAAAATCAGTAGATATTTTTTTAAATATTTTTAGTAATTTTATTTTTACTCAATCAAATACAAAATAATAATGTTTATTTCGACAAGTAATCAACTTGCATTGAAGAAAAATCAATAAAAACTACGAACACTCATTGTATAATTGTTTGACTGATTTTAATCGTGATTGTGGGTGCATAGAAATGAATTATTTTACCAATTCAGAAGCAGGAGAAAAATCATAATCGGATATCATTAATGTTTGATTAACAATTTTTTTGTGAATCACAGATGTTTTTGGTTTTTTATTCGGTTTCAAATCAAATCATTACTGATACATCTTTCATAATAACTCGATCAGTCTACAAAACCTTTTCGTCTCGACGAATGTAACCCATAAATAATAGGAGAGAATTTTTCATTCATAGAGGAAATGATATCCGCGTGTTAAATGAATATATATTCACCACTTGACGAAACATTTTTTCTAAATAGAATTTACTATGAATTATAAGACCGACGTTTATTTTCTTAGTTTTTGAATAACTCTGAAATTTATATATAATATTTACTTTATAATTTGAGCAAAATATTAATTGAACGACTCGATTGACTTTCACGGATATAATCGTGTCCAACTATTTTTGGCTTATTGGTTTTTAAAATCTTTAAATATAATAAGTAAATTGATTCACATAAAAAAAAAATATTTCACTATTTTGAATTAGGGCATGACTATAATGCAAATAATATCTACACAAAAATCTCATCAACGAATAAATCATTTTGCTATACCGTGTTAAAGATGATCCGCGTAAATCAAGATGTGAATTTCTTTGCACCACTATAGTAGTTCAACTGTGTATAGTTGATCACACACAAAGTCAAAGGGAGCAGTCGTCTGATATTCTTTTGAAGCACTCTAATATATTAAAATTCAAGTCTTTGTTTTCTTTCTTTATATTTCTTCTCGCTAATACTACAGTGGGTACTAGCTTTTTGATCGCAGCTTTTAAATTACTTTTTCATTATATCGCGTTTTTTTTCAAATTCACAACAGATGCTCAGGAAAAATTCAGTAGGTATATTATTATTTGCTTGCTCGGGTCCTTTGAAAATGATTGCATAATTTAAATATATGGAAATAATAAAAAACTGTTCAGAATTTAATTTGTTCCGTCAATTATAATTATTCGTACTAGAAAAAATTTCATCTTTTTGTTTTACAATATTCTTATGACAAAACATGATTTAAATAGAATTTTCAAATTTTATTTTATTATAAGCAACTCAATTGCTTTTCCAAGAAAATGTTTTTATAATTATTGAAACAAGCAATACATTTTTCTTCGCAAATATGTAATTATAGTTTTTCATAATCTATACAAGATGAAATATTTGACCCGGCTTAACTTTTTGTGAAGTATTGTTAAGTAACATTCAAATATATTCAATAATCTGCGTGATAACGAATTTAAAAGATACTTTTCTCAAAGATAATAAATAATAACTGGCTCGTAAGGAAAGCCTCAAGTTTTTAAAGAAACACACATTTCGTAATGTTTTTGTGTAAATGTCTTGTCAATCTATCTATGATACAAAATTATATTTGATAATTAAAATCATAATTAAGAAAATCATTCTCGTTTATTGTGAGGATTTGAGGATTGTGACCGAAAAAAGCTGGCACTAATCTTTTTTTTCTTTTAAACTATAATTTTTGTCTAAGATAATAAAATCAACCTACATAGTTCTAGAATTTTTTTGCAGAACATGTCATTTTCATGTCATTGAAAAGAAAAAAGTTTAAGATTTTGAATACGATTTACATCTTACTACTTTTTCAAAAGCCTCTTATTACTAACCATAAAATTATAATATTATATGAACAATACTTCAGTTCTTTTTACACAGAAATTAAAAATCTAATTTATGTTGATAAATTGCAATTTTAGCCTGCTTAAAAATGTCGAACAAACTTTCAAACGCTAAGCTGTAAATTCAATTACGGTTTGGTACTTCGTCAATATTTGACAAGTTTCAAACGAAAGATTCAAAGTCGTTAAGTTGCTAAACTCTGCCGTTCAATTAACCTGTCAAATTAACAATTAATGTCAATTTAATTTCGGCTTCCTTTATCTGCGCTCAAATTGGCGGGTCTTGATTAGAAGTTGGGCCGGAATTTTATTGGCAAAGAGGTGAAAGGTCCTCTTTGAACGAGTTTTTAAAAGTGACTCCTTGCTTTCCGCATGAAATTTTACAGAGTTGCGAACAAAAGTTGAAAGTTTTCTGAAGCAGAGATTACAAAGCTTTGCCATTTTTTTAACAGAATATATTTTTTGTTTTTTATTTTCGTTAAATTTATTTCTTCCGAGATGTTTCTTAATGGCACACCATTACTTTTCGGGTGTTAATTTTCATTTCGTAAGTAAAAGTTATTTTACTCGTTTATTACATCTCTAAATTTGATCAATTTATAATATTACGTACATTTACAATATTTTATATTATTTTATTTTATTCAGACTTTACAAAAATTTACATTGCATGTCTCTATTGAAAACAATATAATATTCTTAATATCATAAAAATAGTCATATTAGCTAACCTAAATTTCATACACCTATAGTAAATTATCCGCTAAACAATGTTTGATTCGTCAAACAAACTTAACGATTTGATAAATTTTGATTATTTTTTAGTTGTTACAAATTATACTTACCCATTTTTTCAATTGACAGGAGTCAATGAGTATAGAAAATAGAGAAGATTGTTTTGACCGCATCCGCTTTTCACCCGAAACAAATTGCCACTACATTTTTTCTGACTCATCAGTACTTAATAAAAAACACTATTTTTATCATGGTTCATTATAAATTTCAGTATAAGCTTGTTTGCTTTTTTGATTTGTTTGTATTTAGAAGATTACCATATGCATACATATAGGCTAGCATCTAATTTTGTAATATGTAATTTATGAAATTAAATTTACAATGCTCAAAATTGATTTTCTCCATAGGCGATCAACAATGTAATCATCCGATAATTAAAACTTATTGTAATAAAACTAAAGTTAATTTTGACATTTTTGTTATTAAAACTTTTAGTACTTGAACAGTTACTGCTGTTTATGTATTGTGTCGTAAGTAAGCGTTATCGACTTTAGAGAATATTGTCGCTTTGAATATTATTTCTCACAAAACTTGACTCACACTTATGTATGTGTAATATATATTATACATTTCTCGTCTAAGTTTACCAAAGCACAAAAAGACCAAAATCAAACGGATCAAAATCAATTCTATTTGTTTTTAGAGTTAATTTTAAGATATTAATAACTGAGTGAAAATATCGCCACGCATATTGGCACGGCTTTCCATACATGCAAAGCTCTAAAAATCGCGCAAAATATGACACTGTTTACGATTACAGCGACGCAAAGTCGGTGGCAACGTCGAGAAAGTAATGATATAGGATCTTCTGTAAACGAATTTCTGGTAAGATAAGCTTTATAAGAATTTTATTTTCTACCCATAAGAAGTTGATTTCAATGGTGAAAAAATAATGTGTGTAAATTTGAATTTTCAAATGACACTACACGTATCTACAACAGTCGTAAGATGAATCAATTTTTTTCTATTCTTGAAGTAAAACCTTAATGATTTTTAGATATTTTTCTAGTTTATTAATATTATATTTACTAAAATATCAATATTCTTTTATTCTTTCACTAAGAATTGACGTCGGAAATATGTAAAAAACTGTAATATGATTCTTGGTTTCACTTCTGCAAAATGTCGTATGAAGCGTAAAAAGCGTTTTCTGTTCCAAATGTTGTACGAATTCTTTTGAAATTAAATTTTAATTTGATTGGAAACAGGCTGGGTGTGCGTTGATCCTTAGTGACCCCGGAACAAAAGGTTAGGTAAAGTGACAGGAGTACGAACAATACTCCGACAATACAAAGGGGAAACCCTGACAGGACAATGTAGGAGTTGAACGCAAGGAGAGTCTCTCAAGTGTAATAAAACCATATGAATGTATATTGTGTATTTGTTTCCTTGTAATTCAATATCAGTTCATAATGATAATAAAAAACATTCTGACCGGATATTCGATCACTATGATTAAACAAAAGAAAAAAAGATAAAACTCACCATAGATATGTTTTAAATTGAAAACTTTAAAGCTATTCAGTATAAAGACCATAAACAATTACAGTATAATAATTTATCATGCTTAATTTATATTTATCTGTAGAAAGTCACCATTTGTTCTCTAGTGGTAAAAACTTTGTGATTAGAACATTGTGGTTAATGTTTAAAATATATTTGAATATTCGAATGACATAATTTAATTTGTCTCGTTTGTCTTTAACACTTATTTAACCTCATTAGATATACAACGATAAGTAAACTATAATTACAACAGAATGTTTTAAAGAATACTCAATCACTTTATGTATGCTCGTTGCTTTGTTATTCATTATAATAGTAAGTGTTAGTAGTAGGAGGAGACCTTCATCCAGCAGTGGATCGACCCCGGCTGATGATGATGATGATGATTGCCAGCCCAAATGGTAAGACCTAACGTTAGCAATCAAATATTGTAAATCTCGGTTCAAGTATCATTATGACCAATATTTTTTTTCAAATTCAATTTTATTGAAATTTAAAAATCATTGTCATTTCTCTTCAGGTTGATTTTGAACAATACGAAATTTTAATTTTAATGTTTAATCTAAGAAAAAGTATTTGTGTTTATAAATTATTAAAAAAAATATTACCTTTTTTTTCCTTTTATCACGTAACGATTCTCATTAAAAACTGATTAAAAACTGATTTGCTGATGCTACTATTTTATATCTTTTATACTGAAGCTAATAATTCACGTTGCTGAATTCACATCAAATTAAAAAGACGATTCGAAAATACATCGCCGAGTCTATTTACTTTATTTATAGCTTCGACATTTTGTCGTCTTGTCTTTGAGCGGAAGCTAATCTTGTATGGATTTATTTCGCGTGACGTGTGACGCGCTCAAGTAATTTTTGCGACGCTCTCCTACTAACGACTCTTCTTTTTCTTTCGAAACGGAGCGGAAATGGGTAGCATCCTCTAGAATAGGGGAGGGTTCAAAAGAATATTTTGAATCGTCATCAATATTTTACTATATCCTGTTGATTCTCATATGATAAGCAGGACATTATTACAAACATTTATGAAGATCTTCAAAATCGAATTTTTATTACATTTAATAAGATCTTTTTTAATACATTGATTTATGTATTGCTTACAATTTATTTATATGGTTATCATATATCTGAGTATCCTTTATTTTTGAGTGTTTTTTCCACTTGGTTTTAGGTCAATTATATATTTTCAAAAATCATTTATTACGGATTAATGTTGTTATAACAAATTTTAACATTACGGCCTATGTAATAATTATTTCATCTTCATCATCAAAACTTCATCAACAAAGGATAGAAATAGTGATAAACATACCTTAAGTTTTGTCTTAACTAAATCTTTATTTATTTTTATCGTCTGAAATATTATTCTACATGAAGCTTTACATAATCAATATTAATTATATTCTCTATTTTAAGTCCACAATCTTAATATTGGAGTTGAAAATAGCATATCGCTTTTATAAGAAAGTAATTAATATAATTTTTATTGGAAATATAAATTAAAATATTTACTAATTGTAAAGTACTTTTCCTTCCGTTTGAAATGAAAATTAAATTTATTTTGTACCAAGTAAACGAAGGAACAAGTATTCTACATATTAAAGTTTTACTACGACAACTGCTCGTTCATTAGTTGATCAACTCCTTTATTTATCGATAGTGAAAGCATTTGTTTCAAATGCTTTCAACATAAATTATGTTAAGAAACGCTTTGTTTTGATTTTGAATCTTGTACATACCATAGACAAATAGATTATCCACAAAACAATTCATTTTATATATGTATTAAATTTAGTTTCTCTCTGCCTCCCGTTTCATGACGCTGATGATTTAAAAAAATCTCGTTACATTTATGGACTGTACAAATCTATTAAGATATAAAAGAAATAGTTGAGATTGACAAGTTTTACACAAAAATTAAGTTCTCTGTATACAATCCATAAACATCGTTTAAGCCGGGTTTATTCTCACGATTATGGTAAACCCTGCATATATTAGCATTGCTTCCAAATTGAATACAAAAAGCAGGTATTATAAGAAAGTATCGATGCAAGAACATTATATTTGAAGTTTTTGAGACATCCTTACGTATTGGTACCGGGAGCACCGTTGCGAGAAAATTAAATTTCACCTAGCAATTTCGTCTCTTTGCTGGCAACACGGCCTGGTAATACAATTTGCCACCGGCAGAGCGAGGTGTTTACTGCCTGACGGTCGTACCGTTTTATGAGAGGGGCCATCCAGCAGGCCAGAGAGAGTGGCAGGGCTTCGTAGTGCAGTAAGGGAACCCTTCAATCATTATCAATTTCCATCCAGATACTAGATAAATACACTGTCACATATCATACCTGTCGTGACAGATTTCAATGTACATATTTTCCTCAATAAAAAAATCATATATATCAGCAATCAAATGAATCACAGCTTTAACTTAAACTTAATCAATATGTATTTTTAATTGGTATCTGTAATGTTTTTTCTACTCGAGTTGACATAAAAAAAATCTTAAATAAATTACATGTTCATCGTATCCATCGCATTGGTCATATAAACAGTAATGCCAAATATTTCCATCTGCTTAAATTTTTGTAAATGTAAAAATTGATGGATCACTATCTATTGAACAAAAATATAATTATTTCATTATTTAATATTTAATGATCTCTGGTTGCGTGATCAAATCTAAATAAAAACAAATCTAGACATAATTTTCATTTCTATTTATTCGCATACTGAGATCCTAGTCTATTAACACAAAATTTTAGCTCACTATAACAATCAGCATTTTCTTGTTTACTCTGTACCACAAAATATAATAATATCAAACACATTTAGATATTCAAATAATGTTGTCTTCGATTTTAGTCTTGCCAATTTTTGGTGCCTTATTGGTTTTTTGTCACATACATTGTAATTAATTCCTTTAAAGTTATTGACGACTTTTTTATTGTTAATCACTAAATTTGCTGTTTATCATACAACAGGATAAGAAATATAATTCAATTAAATAAATATCAATTTAAAAAATCTTTTATGCACAGAAAAGACTTACTTGCTTGTTCAACATTTTGCAATAAATGCATTTAATCATTTTGAAATCTGCTTCTTCTTCTCAACTTCTGCCAAAACGGATAATAAAGTTGATTTTAGGTATCAAATTGTATTCAATTAAAAGATCGTATCGATCAGTTTGATATAAAATTTGCGAAGTTAAGAATTTCATTGATCATTTTTGGACTAATATTCTTCAGAAGATCCAAATGACATTTGGTTAAATAATTTTTCTATCAATTCCTTTTATTCATAATTTTACAAAAATAAATAATCATTTTTAAGAAACATACAGAAAGTCATATACATCAGTATACAAGTTATCGCTGTTTCTGATGTCTTTGAATTTTCAGTTTTTATGTAGACTAACGTCGTGAATCGTGATCAATGCAAATAATGTCAAGAGGATCAAGTATGAAATGTATCAGATCTATTTAAGAAAACAAAACATTTATGTACAATCCAAAAAATGTTGTTATAATTTCAATTTCGATATAATACAGAACACATTGAGCTATAGTTTACAACTAAAAGTAAATAATATAAGTAAGTATCAATAAATGATAAGTTAGCGCAAAGATGAATTTTACAAAACTGGAATAAAATAGTCAACAAAAAGTATGAAAATTTACGATTTTTTGATATATTATAAAAACGGATTGCAAAGAGCTTAAATATAAAATATAAGGAAATACAATATTAAATCAATATGAACCTTATATATGACTACCACGTTAATATTCCGGGCTCAAAAAATAGGACAGATAACTTCTAAAATCGCTAAACAGTTAATATAGACCAATATTTTTCAATGTCCTCAACGAAAGGAATTCAATCAATTCAAAAACTAAGCAGTTACAATGCAAACACAATAAACAAATGAATGGATGTCTTCAAAGGAAATTTTTACATTTGTGAAAAAGATTTAAATATATTCATCCGTACGGCTTTATCTTATTATTCTTCTGTTGTTAGTCTCAAGAAATGTTGCGTAATGATCCCTAGTCTCGAAGGATTAAAGTTTTGCGGCCTTTTTTCGAAAATTATCTTTGTTAGCGCCACTACAACCAGCGTCGGCCCGAGGCGAAAGTTGGAAAGATTTTATTGTGGGCGTGCGGAGGAACTTTGCGAGTTAACTTTTATTTATTTTTTTACTATTATTGGCCTCATTCTCGCCCCACAACTACACGCCACTGTCTCTTTTGCGAAAAAAAAGAAAATATAACATCTCTTCTAACAAGGTTACGACGTTTTTAAATTATTTTTTATTGGGTTACCACTTAATTTTTACACAGTTTGACAAAATATAACAGCTTTGAGTTTTCATGGTGATTAAAGGTCGTTTTATTTTTCTTTTTAAACTTTCTCATTTTAATAAAATATCACAAAAACACTCGCTTTATAAAAAGTTGTAATATATGTATTTTAAAGTTTGTAACCGATGTTACAAGGTGAGTGTACATTTATAACAAAATTATATAAACGTGTTATTTGACATCAGAAAGACAATTTTTAAACAAGTAATTTATTATTTATGAATACATTCTTCATTGTCAGTCAATTGCAATTTGATGCTATAAATTCTTAAAAAACCTAAATCATTTGATTTGATTTTTTTTTCTACTTACCTTTACATTTCCTGTCAAAGATTTAGAGTTGCCCAAAAAATACATTCACGTAAAAATAATGTCAACAAATTTAGGCCACTGGTATACGCCATATTCCATTCGAAGTAAAATTTGAATTAGATGTTTTTTTAGCGATTTTACTAAATAGTGAAAATACAATGAATATTTTTTTTAATTTATTGAATTGGTATTTATTTGGTAGAATTCCATTATTACACGGTGAAAAAATAGCAATGTATTTAATGGAACTAAAATACATTTTCATTTTTTCATCGTGTTATTATTTTGAATTCTTGAATATTTTCGATGTTCTTTCTAGAAATAAATTTTTAGCATATAATATTTTTTTAAAGTCAGAAAGAGTTAAAAAGCTTTACAATGGCATCAAACATTGTGAGTGTATAGATTATATAAAGTTATAATTTATTATTGATTAATATTTTACCAACTAACAACAAATTTTCGTTTTAAAATTTTGAAACCTCAAAGTTTGCTCATAAAATATAATATTTGAATAAATATTTAATATCGGTAGAAAATATTATTAAGCATTTTTCATATTACCAAGAATACATGTTCTTTATAATAAAAGTAAATTGGGTAATCTAGATTCTAAAAAGCAGTTTTTGGCCGAAAAGGTAACCCTATAATAATAATAATTGAAAATTTTCGCAGGGAGAAAGTGAGGTCATTAAAATTTAAATATTAGGCAGAAATATTGAAATATTATCACCTAAAACTTTGATATTAAAACTCGTACGTATTTAAATATTAAAAAATATGTTACATGGCGCAGTGAGTATCTAGATATTTTGAAAAATTTGCATGAAAATGCTATAATTTATAAGTCACCTTTTGTAACGGGTCTTGACTTAAATACCGTAAAGAAAAGATCTCTCGCCTTTGAAGAAAAGATCTCAAGTTGCGACATAGAAATGTTGGACTGTAAAAAATGACAGTTTTGAAAGAATTACAGAGGTAAATTTAATGGCGAAAGAAAAGGATTAAGAATTGAATATTTTAACAAGTAAAACACACTGGTTTTTAATATTTTGCTTTTTATGAGAATTAATTAGAATCGCTTTGTCTGGTCGTGACTAAAATTAATTCATTTACCGTACACCATGACAATTTTTATTGTCAATACATTTTTTTTTGCTAATAATTGACATCGCGACCCTTCTCGGTTAAGACATTAAAAGCAATAAATTTAATATTACATAATAATTGTTTTATGTATAACATTTCAGTATTTTTTAACACTTTTTACGACGTCAAAGCTACAAAAACAAGAATACTATTGTGCAAGATAAGTTTTAAGTCTGTAAAATTTTATCAGAATTTACGGCTGCTAAAAAATCTTTTAATGAGTCAAATTATATTGAGCAATGCTGACAATATGTGACGTGTGCCGACGACTTAGGATGTAAACAATATTCTTAAAATGTTATTATTTATCAAGAAAACATCAGTTAGTTGAGACTCTAGCGTGAATTCGACTTGCTTTTATGTGTATCAATATACTAGTTGATATACTTGTACACTTTTTTTTTGGGTTCATATTGAGTTTTTGATCAAAACGATAATTTTAAATTGTAACATTTTGAACATTCAACACTATATTGCAAGGAAATAAATAATGGAAGAAGTATTATTTCAAATCTGTAAAATAAAAAAAGCTTACACCAATAAAATTATTGTAATATTAAGCTTACTCCACTCTGTTCTTATTTAAAATCTCAATCCAGAGTTTTAGCGCTTGATTCGAGAAAACTAATAACTTTTACAAATTAACTTTTATGAAAGTCTTAATTGAAAGTGTTTATCTTATCAAAATAGAAAAGTGGAAATTCTTAATGGATAATGGCATGCTAGCCTTCTACCTCTTGATATTAAAACTTTACATTGCTTAATTAAATACAGTAGTCTGTCATTTGCAAAAGTGTTCGTGAATTGTAATCAAAGATATTTTATTAATACTGTAGATGACAAATGTTGGTAATGAAAGATCGTTCAATCGTTTCCTTTCAGTGTTTGTTGACATTTAAATAATTAATACACAGAAAAAAATAAAACGTTTATAAGTGAATGTAGTGATTTTTGGTTGCACTGTCTAGTGATTATAATCTCGGAACGAAAACTTACTTAAATTAAATTAAATTATTCTTATAATTAGTATATGTATCCGTGTTAAAAAAAGGTGGTTGTTTATGGTGGCTCAAATTCCTTCCGACCCGTTTAATTCAAATAAAGACAGCTTACTATTAGCTATGTCCGGTTATCATCTTTTTATTCTTAAGATTCCAGAAAAACTTGACTAAGCTACTAATAACCAAAAAAAATTGATACTACAACTATTATTCAGTTACATTTATAATTCATGTGTCCCCTTTAGGACTGAGTGCAAATAATGTAACAAAAAGTCTTTAGTTGATCATATTTTGAAAAATTTCCAAGTAACAGAAATTGCTAAAAATAAATAAAAGCTCCAGTTTCTCTCACAAATAGGTGTATATGCAAGCATAAAGCTCACATCTTCAAGTACTGACAAAGTGCAGTGGTAATTTGTGTGAAGGCTATATTTTCTCTTTCTTTACGCTACATGTAGACCATATGTTTGTTCGAGTATTTGCAGCACAGTGTACTAAATCTTTTTCTTTCAATTTCAATTTAAATAATGGTAAAATATTTTTTCAAATAGGTGTTTTTTTCTGCAGCTCTTCCTGATATTTTTTAATCATCCAAAAAAAATGATTTATATTGTTTAATGATAGGAAACATGAAACAAGCAAGCTTATCTACACAAAACTTTGAGTTAATAATTGCTAGGTATACAAAGCTGAGAAGGTCAAGAACTAGCAAAATAGAAAACCGAAATATGCCTTACCACCAAGAAGTGACAGTAAAAAGTGCGTAACAGTTTGAGTAAAAATACTTTTGAATATATATAACAGTCGTTATTTTGAAAATTACAGCTTTTTTGTGAATTTTAGTGTTCGTTCGAAAAAAACTCGATTAAAATACAACACTCAAATGAGAATAAAATATATGTCACAGATGCTCTATAAAATAACGATGAAAATAAATTTCTTTTTTAAGTTATACATATAAGTATAGGTGAGCTTTTGAGTCTTGTAATGTATCTTAAAAATGCTGATAAACATTCTTAAAATGAAAACTCTTAATATAAGGCGGCTTAAGTGAATGTATATTTATGTCACAGGTGCTCTATAAAAATAACCATAAAAATAAAATACCTCTTTTAAATATCATGCTGTATAAAAGTGTTGGTATACCTACCAATTTTTTTGTATGTGTTAACATAACTGATAGAAATAATAAAAATGAAAACTTTATGAAAAGTTCAAGTATTATTAATGGAAAAACTACTTTAGGGCTCAGCTATTTTTTTTAAATATCTTCATTAATCAATTTTTTGAAATTAAGTCATAAATTTATTTATTGAAAATATTGTACATTTAACTTTGTAAAATCATTTTAGATTTAATGTAGACCTCGTTGAAAGTACAAATAAGTTTCTACAAAGTTTTAAACAATTCAAATTTAATATTTAATTTCCATCCAGCACCTTCTGTCGATATCATATTTTTTTGGTGGAAAATATTTAAAGTTGAATCTTATGTATGGAGGCAATGAATTGATACATTTTTCAACTAATTGTGATTTATAAACAGCAATATACTAATCATTTTTTTTTCAAGTCTATTTGAAATTCGCATTCATTCTAGTTTAAATTTCAATATTGAATAAATATTTTATTATTCTATGAATACATAGCATTCCACGAAATAAAATATTTTCTTTTAAACGCAAAAAAGTACTCAAAATAGAAAGGCGAAGACAAGATTCAAAATTCAAATATTCTCTAACATTGTTATACGTAAAATAAAATTGCAAGAAAATAAAAATATTTAGGAAGAGAAATATTCGCTACTATCCACTGCGAAATAAAGAATCGCACAGTGAGATGCTCTAAATAATATGCATGCTTGCAAATTTAATATTCTTTCTATGTGCAATGCAGTGGTACTCCATTTGAAAAAGAAAAAAACTTTTCATTAGTAACCTTAAAAACACCTTTTAGATAATAACCATTACTTTTTTTGGTGGAAATGCATTATTCTTTAATAAATGAAATACTCTATTTCACATCATACTCATGATTATGTAAATAAATCTCACTTTCATGCTTTCATAATTAAGTGAACCTCTTTAATTAATTTAATCTGTGGCGCTAATATTCTTGTTATGAATTATTTTTTTAGTCCAAAGGACATCATAATCAAGATTAACTATTTCATGATTCAAATATATAGTGTTGAATTGTTTTCACCATGGTAATCAATGAAGACAATTTGACCCGATAATAGAGTTAATTTCAATAAACTTTTTCAACCAAATCTACCACTTGACTAGGGACAGACCATTGGTAAACCAATTGGTATCACGAGGCTCCTATATTATAATTTATGGAAAGAAAAATACACACCAATCTTATTAAACACAAATCCAAAAATTGATAATGAAACTATTTTGTATCAGGATACAACTACATGGATAACTTTACGATAGGTAATTAATTATATATGTATTAAAAAAAATGAGTACGATATTTTTTTTTCTTTTTGACTGTTAAAAATAATGCTTAAATGTTGGCAAATTCTAAAAACTCACAACGCATTGGCGTTTACATGATGTATTTAATATTTTCCATAAATCTTGTTTGATATTCAGTTTTTCGCGTTCACTATTGTCAAACTTTATATATTGATTTAATTGATCCCTTAAATTGCAACGATATTTTTAATATAAAAAGATAAACAGCTTATCATACGTAGATTTCAAATATTTTTTTATGTCTTTTGAATAAACGGCAAACAAAAACAATTTAAAAAAAATTATTATATAGTATAAATAATAAAAAGTGTTTCAACCTTTCACTGTTTTGCATTCAATTATTATCTGTAAAAATAATGATTCATTTGAGTTGGAAGTAGTACAATTACTCAGACTTAGTCAGATTAAGTCAGACAAATAATTTCAAAATGAATATCTTTGTTAATTCATATGTGACAAAATTAGTTGTTAAATAAACTTCTATTCAAAAACTACTGTTTCATTGTTAATGATTATATTAAAAAAATGAAATAGTGTTTGCTTATTCTATTAAACTAGCCGAAAATATAAATAATCTTTATCAAAATGAATGTTTAGCTAAAAATACTTAATTTTATTGCGTGTCCGTTTGTAAGTGCTTTTTGGTTGAGTGAGAGAGGTCTCACTTTTTTTATCTTCTACATTGGCCACGTATTGCTGCAAAGTAAAAGTATAACTCTTGCTCAAAAACCTGTCAACTGTATTAAAAACTGTCAGACCGTTACTGGAGAGGCCGCCCGGAGGCCTCCGCGCTGTCATTACAGTTTCGATATCAATTTGTTTCACGTAGAGCTTTAAGCTTGAGTTTTTTCAGCTGCTGGTAATATTTAACCGTCGGCGCCGTTAACGGAGGCGACTGGGGAAATCACCGACGTCCCGACGCCGGAAGCACAGTGAGCTCCGCACTCTTCGGGACTCGGGATAGGGGGGACTGTAATCATAATATTGCGTTGTTTTGCTCCCCGCCCGGGTACTGTTTACTGGTAATCTTTGCAGGCATTTGTTCTGGAAGAGTAATGCGAGTTGTGCGTGATTTGATTGGATTGTTGTATGTACATTGTATGTGCCGCCTGAAATAACGCCCGGAAATCTTTGAGATGTCTAAAGTTATATCTGACGTTATCATTAGCCGTAACTTAATTGTGACATAGTCATATATTTAACATGACATGCACGTTTGTACAAAGCGTCAGTGATAATTTAACAAACGCTACTTTGTTTATAATTTTACTCGGTTAAGCCTGGGGATTAGTTTGAAACTGTATTTAAATTAATTACATTATTTTTACATAATTAAGAATGGATAATAATTAGATGAACATGAATCATTTCCTTTCTAACCTTTTCCATTTCAACTATAGAGCAAATATAAAAATAAACTTGTAATCACACTTATTCTTTTTTTCATAATCAAATATACATTTTCATTGTTAATACATAAGTATATCATATGTTGAAGAAAATACAACTTTTTTTTTATTTTAATATGACAGTTAATTTTAAACAATTAAAATAATAAACACTACTTTAAATAACCAAATAACTTTATTCAATATTATTGAAATATTTTGTATTACCATTAATGTTGTAATAATTAACTTTTTGATTGCTTACGTCTTAGATTTTGAGACAATTGATTTTAGTGTGTTGATAGTTAGCACTTAACGATATAAGAAAGTTAATGACATCTAAAATTTTGTGAAAGAGCTAATTTTTGTACAGCAATATCGCAAAGTTTATTTTGATAATCTCCATAAATGTGGATGACACCAATACTACTGAATGAATATTTGGGATATTCGGTATTTGAAAAATCATTGTGTAACTTAGCAGGGAACAGGTTAACATCCTTGAATTCAGTTACAGAGTAAAAAAACCTTTCATTTGACCATGCACTTTTTTCTGAATTAAATAAGTTTAATTGTGGATACAAATAATATCAACAGCCTGTATTTTACGTACGTTTTTTCCCTGCTGAATATCGATTTTCAACTATTTCATATATGAAAACCTCCACCATTTTGATAAATCATGTGATATTCCTTACTAGACAATAAACGCGTAAAGCCTTTCAGCACCTCTAACACATAAGCAAATAATACACATAAACCTTGGAATCTATTGAGTCGCGCTTATTCCAAAAGCTCCCTGAGCTTTGTACCGTAAAGTTTTTCGTAAATATTCAGTTAACAGAAAGCTCATGTTAAGTAAACGATAAAACAGATCCATGTCCGTATCTTGGGTCCCAGTTGACCTTTTTGTTTGATATCCACCGCAGGAATTCAAAAACTATTCATAAATAATAAATGATACATAGTGGTGTATTGCAAATTTACTTTGTACAAAGCTTAATATCATTATCTTCATTATCATTTATAAGCTCCTATTGTCTAAGCCTCTTCGATAACAACCCAAAATTTATTTGGGTTCTTTAGTACATTTCTTGACATGAATATTTGATAATATTTTTATAATTCTTGTAGTTTTTTTTATGTAATTATTATAAGAAACTTATTCACTATTTTTTATCGTTTAAATAGTGAAATAAACGAAAAACAAATTATGTTACAATTGAAACATTATATTTTCTTATTTTAACACCTAAGCAAAAATTTGTATAAAGTCACCGGTTCTTGATGTTTTAAAATATGATAAAGTGATTTTTTGAATGACATGAAAATATAAAATTCATGGTCACCGGTTTCAATGTCTACGGAATTGACTCCCAGTAGAAATAATTTAATGAGTTGCTTTTAATCGACATTGAAAAATGCTTGGCACTAAAAAATTCTAGTAAAATGTCCTAGTCTCCAAATTCTTCCATTAATCTCATCGCAAGAAAATTTATATGGGCAACTGAATAGCAAGCATTTTTCATTTTTTTTTCAATAGCGATACTCTAGTATAAATAAATAGATTCTTATTGGAAAAACACACAAAAGTAACACTTTGTTCGGTAACTGAACAGAAAATTTTATTATGTAGCTGTAATAAATTAATGTAATAATTTATTTTTGAAGTTTTTTGATCAATACTGATTAATTAAATTCCAGTTGAAGGTTAGTGTGCCCATTATAAAATAATATTTTTTCTTTTGCCTTATTATTATACACTGTCAATTTTAGTAAAAATATTGTTTTTTATATAATTATTACCAATCCAGCACATTTATTCAGTGGCAAATAAAGTCCCTGCTTCCAATGTGAAGTATATCGCATTTTAATGAAATTACGTTAAAACAACGCTTTAATAATTTCATAAGTTAAAACTCAATTCACAATTTACAATTTCACGTGTTTTTTCACATGTTTTGTCTTTCGATATTATCTGGCACTCGATCACACGGATGCAAAAGAACTGATTCATGCAAAATCCGGGTCGTAAGTGATAAAAAATGTATAATTGTCCAAAGATTCAACAATTTGATATTTTAGTTCCATTGAGCACCCTCAGTCAATGTCTAAAATCGGATATAAAATTTTTTCTCCAAGCTGTTTGTATATAGTAGCTGAAACTTTTTTCTGAAAAGAGTGGGAATAGAAAGGATATCGCTTTGACTACCCTGCCCTCTATTTTTGCAACCAAATTGTTGTGGCTTAATTTAAAAAAAAATAAAAGCGCCCAAGTCATCAAAGTCATACATTGATTGTAAAAAACTATTCGTTCTGGGACTAAAATCCGTTATATGTTTTACGGAAGGCAGCGACGTTGACCTCTGGTTTTTATTTTTGTTTTGGTAAACTACTCCTAAAATACTCATAATTTTATATAAAACTATAAATATCGTTTTTTTTATTTAAAACGATACTGCTATATAACATTAAAGAATCAAAAATCAGTGTTAAACACAGAATGATGAAACAATTAATTGTTTTATTTCTTTAGCGGTGTTGACTGTCACTATTTGATGATTAGACATGAATTTTTTTTAATAATAAAACACATTTTAGTACGGTTAGGACCGGTACTCATTGCGAACATTGTCAACTGATTAATAAACGGATCTGGTGAAATAAAATATATCAAGGAAAAAAGTACTTAAAATGTAGTTTTTATTAATAAGAATTGTTTTACATTGCAAATACATCGCTGAATTATTGTTTGTATAAATTATACAAACACAAAAAGACTCATGAGACATCATGCTCAAGTCGACCCATGCACCATTGGTAATGGAATCTTGAAAAGACTCTGTAAATATCACTTGGAATTCTATGACCTACGTGTTTGTTTCATAACTATCGGGATTTGGACGTTTTATTTATGCACCGTCATGTTCTCAGACGGAGCGAAATACGCCAGAAACTTAAAAACAAGAAAATATAAAAGAAATTTTAAGTAAGAAAATAAAGTCTTTCGTGAATTTATTACGGAATTGAATTGTGAGCAAATTGTTTGAATATGATTTAATTTACAATTTTCAATTGAAATAAATACTGTTTCAAAGTTTTATTTTAAGTAGTCATTCAAGCGAAATGCTTTTTTTATATTTTATAATTAATAATTTCTTGTATAGTAAGATCAAGTCTACAGTTTGAAATTTCTGTGAATTCATGTTAATAAAAATTTTGATATTGCTTTACTTCAACCAAAAACAACAGAATCATATATGGTTTTTCATAAGTTATGTAACATTAGTCATATAACCAATTTTTACATTTGAAAAAATTGCCAATCTTATCGTCTTTCATACGCAATTACAGGCAGAAAATATCCGGAACATTGATTCTTACAGTCAAATCGATTTTTTTTATTTTTGATATTACGTATACTTTTCTGACACATTATTAAAAATATAAACATTTTACGATCTGAAAGTTCAATTTTTCTCTGGAGTTATAACATAATTTTGGAAATCAGTGCATTTTATTAAATTCCACTAAATCATAGAATTGATATACAAGTATAAGAAATACAATATTATTTTATTTAAGTTGTATTAAATTCATATTTTTTCTGTAGAAAAAGCCATATTTTAACTGAATATTTTTAAGCAAATATATTTACGACATGTAAAAATTGCGTCTCATATGTAACCAAACTTTTGTTTTTTTTTTTTTTATCATATTTATAAATTTTTATGATTGAACTGTGTAAATAAAAAAATGAATTGAGCTAAATTTCAACAAAATCCTTAAAAGGTTGCCGTTATAGTATTATTTTTTTGGCATAAAATTTCTGCGTACAATGAAGTAAAATAGAGAAGCGGTCAGAGATGTATTACGGTTGATGCGAACTGTACCATAAACTTTGTCTGTCTCAAGCTCACATGTATCACCAATTATAAAGAAGGTGTACATGTAGCTTCATCAGATAATTTAATTTCTGAACGTGGCTCACGTATTTATTGAGTTTGGAGATCACTGGCTTACACTATAATGGTAGTAATGGTATTTAATTTATACATTAATATAAACAATAATTAATGTCTTTTTGGATCGTATTGATAGCAGATATTTCCATTTTATATATCTTTACGTAAATTTTGGCGTATT
Organism: Himalopsyche japonica; assembly: GCA_028555115.1. NCBI lineage: Eukaryota > Metazoa > Arthropoda > Insecta > Trichoptera > Rhyacophilidae > Himalopsyche > Himalopsyche japonica. Next base: position 121,821 of record JAHFWJ010000586.1, read on the forward strand.
GCTATAAAACTTTTGTTTTTTTATAATCTCAAACATATGATATTATATTATATATTACGGTTTTATATGTCTCGTAAGTTTTTATTTCATCTACGGCGCGTACTTGACAGAACCTTTCACCGCTAAAGGACCGAGAAAGGACATTATGGTTTTTTTGTGTTCCTCTAAAAGGCAAAGAAATCCCAGATAGTCTCGGGCTTTTTTCATCCCGTATCATCTGTAACAGAATTATTAATATTCACGGCGAGGTCGGACAACAAAGGACTTGTTCATCGTTCATGTTATAGTAGTCAAAGGTAGCTGTTGGGAAACTTTTATTAAACATCCCCTTTCTACAACGCTTCAATTTAAAGTTTTTCAAAACAAAATGTTGAAGAAAATTCGTTTATATTAAAATTTACGATAATTTTGCCAGATCTTACATAAAACTCTTTTTACTTTTCATAGTTTTACCGCTTGTTTGCTACCGATTGGATATATATTATATTAACACGATGAAAAAATAGCAATGTATTTTATACAAAATCATTTTTTTAAACATAGTTGATAGCTATTTCGGCTCACGCCATCGTCAGATCTATGCTTAAACTAACATTTGCTTATCTATATATAACTGTGTAAAAAAGGTACACAATACATCTTCTCTCCTGTTTTAACGACCTAGCTTGTTTCCTGTTCGCAATGTTGTTAAGTTTATAATATAAAATAAAATTTCTAGCAATTTCTAGCAATTAAATACATATTTTTAATGTTATTCTTTTCAAAGTATGTACAACTTTTATGGCTCAATAAAATAAAAACTTGTATTTATAATACATTATTGTAAATGAGTGAGGTTGTATCGAATAAAAATGTTATATTTTTTTAAAATAAAGCTTGATGAACTTATATAGTGTATATGTGATTTTTCATCATTACGTCAGGGATAAATCTATAATTAATGATATTAAATCAAATGAAAGTGGTTTGTGATATAAACTCACGATTTCTAACGAAAGGAAATAAGTATAGTTTTTGTTAAAGTAAATTCTAAAACGTTTTATGTTTTATCTTATAAAAATGTATGATTTTACTTTTATGTGTTTATCTTACATTTTTTGTATATATTGATAGGTATTGTTTCAGAATAAAAGAATTTAATGACTCATTTTCAATTGTTTAACTTAAAAAAAAAATGAATAAAAAGACTTTTTACGTAAAAGTTGATTGTTATCCAAAGCTGATTGTATTGTGAAATATTATATTTATATTTAAAGCGCAAAACAGTTAAACGACTAGATAAATGCATACAGTGAATATCTATCAATTCAGTTTATATAATATTTCAATTGCTGTTAATATTTATCTCGTTAATAAACTTTTTTAGTAGTGAAATAAATTGAACAAAGCGGTACACGTTTAGGGTAATAATTAACTTTTATATTTTTCTTATACAATGTAACAATATATTGACATAACAAAGCTTTTCAGTCTTTTTACTTCATCTCATTCAACCTTATCAATCAAAACAGAATTTGTTTTCCCAGAGAAAAAAGAAAAGTTTTCCCATGCAAAGGAGAAAATCACGAAGACCAAGGGTTTAAGACTTCTACTCAGAGCATTATTCTGTGGAATGAAGTCCTGGGGGAGATCTAGGATATAAAATATTCTCTATTCCTCTCTGGTTCTACTTTAAGGTTCAATAAAATTACTGGAAGCTCAAGTCCTCTCTCGAAAAATATTTCCACCAAATCTTTGCAATCTTAATCTAAAATAATACAAATATGCCTCATATTTATTTACGGCCAATGTAAATACTGATCGAAATCATTTACTGAAATGGGGAATTCGTTATTATATTGTATTTATATTTAAAACGCTTTTTGGCATACAATCATTCTCAACTCGCTTAATAATAAACATGACTGAACGTAATGATTGCTTATATTAAATTGATATAAATAACAAATCGATTGCCATTATTTTTAATTTCCCAAGACCGGTAGGTACTTTATTAATTCAACAAGAGTTCTTACAAAAGTATCATGTACATTTATGGTCTTTATAATTGATTTATTTTAACTCAAAAGATTGTTTTACTTATCTTTGATAAAAGATATTTGTTACATAACATATGTAGAGTAAAACATTTTTTTTTAATTGTGGTATTGCAACACAATTTAATTAAATTGAAGTGTTTTTAAATATTTGGCTCTCTTATATATTCCAGTGGAGACAAAGACTGTTGATCTTTAGATTGAACTTGTAGATGGTTTATTATTGAGTATAAACAACAAATAATTTAATACACATGCCAAAATCATGAAAATATTTTACTTTGACAGTTTTTGAACATGAAATGACCTTTTAGCGGATTTTTTACAGTTCATTGATTTTTATAACAATATTCAATTTCCTGTTTACGATTTTTTTACTTCTATTTATCGAATTTCACCAGAATTTTTACCTTTTGTAACTGTTGTGGTGAAAAAAATATTTTTTTATGCAACCTTACGCTCTCAAAAACGCAATATGCAAAAGTAAATGCGGCTTAAAAATAAATATAAGGTGAGAAGAGTTTAATTAGGCTCAATTCATTTATCTTATGATTAGTTATGATTTGAAAAACTTTTACGGTAAAACTATGTTTATGAATAAATTAAATACAAACGGACGATCGTTCTCGAGTTTTAATAAAATTTGATTGTAATAAAAAAAAAATGCTTTATAAAAGCTCCTTATATATTCTATATTTTAGTTATTTTTATTTTATAAATGACTTTTATTCGTGATATAATATATCAATATATATATTTGTAATATTTTTCAAATACACATGTTCTTTCATAAATATTCTTTTCGAAACTAATAAAATTTCACTGAAAATTTCTTCGCAGAATTCTGCTTGGTAACGTTATTCCGCCTTGCTTACTTCAATTCAAAGAGCTTCAAAAACTTTGAAAACACATTAAACGACATACAAATGAGGAAAAATTACACACATATTCAGTATCATTCAAAGCACTGAAATAATTTTAAAAAAATCAAATTATTTGACTTCATTATTTCAACTGTTTTGATTGTTATAAAAATATTTTTTTAAATTTTATAATACCCAAACTAATGCAGCAAAAATATAGACATTATATGGAGATATCTCAAGAAAATTGTTCTTCAAAAACAACTGTTATTTATTTACTAAATATTTTTTTTTCTTAGAGCGTAATAATGTAAATATCTTATAAGAACAACAATTGTAGTAAGCTAATCGCATTTACTACGCTCCTACTGTTTTTAATTGAAAAGTTCATAGAAAATATCGAGACATCACTTATGTCAATTCTTCTGAGGCCGATTCAATAAATTGACTAACTTACAGGGATTTATATATAATTATCCTTCGACCTTCCAGGTAGAGACTCAGTATTAGATATTATTGGAAAAAAGCTTCTTGTAATCAATAATGTTAGAATAGCGTCTTGTCACTTAGATATTCCTGGTCTATAAGCCTGTCTATATTACATTGAGTAAATATGTATTGTATATTGAAACGTAAAATCTCTATTTATTTCAATATTAGCTCATTATTAAATAACGATTTTTATGTAAAAATTAACAATATTTTTTAAATCTTTTAAAACACAGAACAAGTTAAAATTTTGACAGCTTTGTACACAAATCACGCATTATTGGTTATAAGGCATTTGATTCATTAAATTAGTATGCTCCAGTTTACTTATTTTTTCGAGAATTAAAGCTAAAAGCTACCCGCAACCTGATCGAGTGCATTCTACTCTCACTCGAGTATTTGTCCTTGGAGAATAAATGGCCGTTTCCGAGAAGAGATAAGTGGGGTTAAACAGGTTCAATGAAAGGAATCCAGATTTTTTAAAATACAGAAATAAAGCTGTTGAAACGCTGTTTTAAATGGTACTTCACTTTAATATAATCAAATATGTCCGTATTAAATTTTTAACACAAAACTTTTTTAAAAACCTTTTCCACAACATCGAAAATTATAAATAATGCGCTTTCATAAGAGGTAAGTTAATTGTCTAATTTTATCGTCATTGAAAATTTCATATTACTTGAGCAACAATAATGTCTATCAATTGTTGCAGAGTTAGAAGTCTTTTAATTGTGTATAAATTATTTTCAATCGTATTTATCTTCAACATAGATGACTTTTTCAAAATACATTTTTTGAAATTTCTTCCTATCTACTTGATTTACTTTTTAGTTTCGAAACGGTGAAAAGGTGGGTCGGCAATCACTTTTTTTACATTACTGCTCAATTATCTCATAGATTATACAATATATGTTAGGTACAACGCATATTCAATTTTTTAAGCTCCGTATATTGGTTTTCGAACCGGTAAGCACCACCAATGACGTTTATTACTGCGTCAATCTTTATCTTACAAATATTAAATAAAAATTGAATTTTTAACTATGACCGTGTATAAGTTTGAATCAAAAACGTTGAATGTTTGAATAATTTTATTTTTAACGTAGGCATACCTCTGATTATGTTTGTTAAATTATAAGTGCGTTTTTTTTTCTTTATGAGAAGACGGAAACAAATATTTTTTTCTTAGAGCTTTGAGCACAATACTTTCTTATAAATATAACATTCAAATTCACAAATATCAGGAATATGGTACACCAAAGAGGCTTCATAACCGGTGAACGGAAACTTTGTAGATACCAACAATACTCCAATATTATGATAAATATGTCATTAATACCCTATCAACTGTGCAAGCAAACATTTCGAATAATAATTATATAATATATAAACTATTGCGTTTATATTACCCATGTCTCCCTTATTCATATGCAAGCCAGCGAATATCACATTTCACTACTTATTGACTTCTATAGAAGTTCACGGAATAAAACAGGGCTGTTGACACGAAGGGGAGGGAAATCCAATTAATTAACAGGGACCTATATACGAAGGATATCGTACTGCAGTTTCCAGCGTTGGCCGAATGCAATAGAAGTCAAATGAACACTTGATTGTACAATTTTGCATTGGTTTTGATTGCGTACGTATTTTAATAAAATATTTTAATTTTATCATTCATCAATATCTTTATAAATAGTCTTCATGAGACAGTGCCATTCAATGATTTCATGATAATGAAACTAAAATACCGAAGAATTATTGTGTATTACATAAGCCGATTGCTTTACCAGTTTTTCAATGTGTACGGCTCTGACAGTGTCCGATGGTGAAGTTATAAAAATATATCAAAAATTATTGTAGAATATTTTGTTAATCTTATTATAGGGTCTGTTAATCTAACAATTTAATTAAGATTCAATCAACTCATCAATCAATAGTGTTATTGTTTATTTCTTTATTTGTTTGATATAAATATGTTTTAAAAAATATGTATTTCTTTTATAATGTAAAAATACTAAAATATATCAAACGTAGAAGGAAATCAAGCAAAATATTTTGCACATTAAAAAATAACACTTTTCTGAACATAGTTTTTGTCCACGTGAAATATGTTGACATCCGTTGATTACTGAGAGAGCTCTTTCTAGTGGTATTATATCACTAGGTCTACATTTTCATAGAAGAAATAAGTCATGCTGGCGACGTTTGAAAAAAGAATCGAGAAAATATCTAAAACTTTTTTTTTACTTACAAAACACTTTATATGGAGTGTAGTAAGAGCGATTAGTTTATCTCTTGCTCTGTTCTACCCATAACGTAATTTCACTTGCCTCTTCGAAAAAGAGAGTTTGAGCATCAGAATATAACCTCTATTGAAGAAAACTTCATTATTAGTTTTTTTGCTTTATATTGGATGTGGAAATGGTAAAAAATAAATGTCATTTTTCTTTAATTAAAGTTTAATAAACCAGTATGAATCAGGGATGGAAAAAAATCTTCGATACTCAGTAAAATTGTAATGTTTCAATCAATTTCGTACAATATAACATATGCTTTTTTTTAATATACAACTTACATTATGTATAATATGTTATATGTAATGGTTAGTAGAAGTATATCAAAATAGTATCATATGTATCATCAAAATTACTTCAGAAAAACTTATCAATGTAAAATCCTTTTTTCGGTTTTTTATTAAGTATACAAGTAACCTTTAATTACATATTTGAGATATTGTATTTTATAAATATCGTCCGTTGAAAACCACTGATAAATTATACCATTAACAATTCAGCTACATTTGTGATTGATTTGTTGAACGCTACTATTAATACAAACGGTTTAAAACTTTATGCGACATTCTAAGCATTTGTTATGTATGTAAGCTTTCAGTGTGCAAAAGTATCGACTAGTTCGTTTTATAAAAGCATACATGATTCAATAAAAGTATACAAAATTCAACCGTAAAGTGAGCGCACTTGTATTTATATAAAATGATTAAAACTATTTCATTATAGTGCATCTATTAGTGACACGAAAATTGACATAGATTGAGTATTTATTGAGAAAATTAACGAAACATATGTCTGCATAACAAATACTCAAATATAAATATTCTCATTAAAATTGACGTTTTAATTATTTAGATTTTTTACATCGTCGTTATTTTCAATACTGGACCATATAATACAATAGAACAACTTGAGTGTGCAATATTTTTTTTCATTGAAATATTCCAAATGCATGACAGTCAAATTCTATACTAACTTTTATTAAGATTCGTTGTGTCGAAAGTAACAGATTTAAAATTTATAACTTCCGACAAAACTAAGGGAAATTAAGTTGCTTTAGACAGTACAATGATGTATTTTAAATGATAAAAAGTAATAATAAATAAATTCCAACCCAATACAGACGTTATGTTAAGAAGTTTGAAATGTTGGACTCAATGTAAAGATTATTAAAATTTAAGTTTTGCTGACGTCGCCAAATCCCATCCTTGGCCGAAAATATTTCGTATTATTTTTCGCTCAAACACTCGAGATCTTTTGAGAGTTTTCAGAACTGAGCTTCCAGATATCTGAATCGTACAACTAAACCTTTCTTGTAAAGGTTTTTTGCAGAAAAGAACTTTTGTGCTTTTGAGGAGGATTTGAATTGTTCATTCACTCCTTATAATCGTCTATTGCTTAAAACAGTATTACTCGGAAATTCGCAACACTCATAATTGATGTATCAAGTTCAATATGAAATATGTAACAATGTTTTGTTATACTTAAAGGCATAAACTCGTCCATAGCCTTGAACGATAGTTTAATGCACATTCTCTGTTGATCGGTAATTTGATTTGACAGCACTGAAATGTATCCCAGTTTTATCGACTCAGTTTCCCGGGATATGCATTTCCATTCTGGCAGCCCAGGTGCAAAATAAATTGTGTTATATAAGACAAGGCATCGTGAAAATGTTGAACTGTTTTCCGATAAACAATGGAATAATATGACATCCATTTTTCAAATAAAATTTGAACTTTTTTAAATGTATTGCTGAAATTGTATACGAAACCATTCAAAAATATTTGATACATTTACTACATATAACAACATTGGTGCTGTTTGTGGCATCTTGTTTAAACAAATAGAGACTCTATCTTTGAACAATTTAATTATTGTATATATTGATGTCGATAGAATTCGATGCATAACGGGTAATGAAGTTATAGAAAGAAAATTTCTGCGAGGTGCTGAGCCGATCACCACCTTGTGACTTGTGAATTATTCAATATTAAAGAATTATTTTACTTCAACAAGCAAAAGTTTGAAAAATACAGTTACAAAATTACAAGCAAAAAAGTTATGTATAAAGCATATTACCAATAAAAATAACTGCTTCGCCGTGAAGCAACTTGTAAAGAATTGAGTGCGTAAAAATAAACATAAAATATTTTTCCCGAAAACTTGTTAGCCTTGCAGCTTGAATAAATGTTGTCTGATTTCTCAAATATATGTCGTTTTCTCAATATCAAAAAACTAGAACGATTCATTTATAAAAATTATTATTTCAAATTGATAACGAAATAAACTTGTGTAAAAAAAATGTTAATTCACTTTTTATAAATACAGTATAATTACCTGTTCAATTATTAATGCCAGCCACTCTCCATATTGTTATCAAACAATGAAATATCATTCATTTCTTCAGTACTTCTTAGAATTTGTTCTTCTAATAATTCAAACATAAAATAAGAGTTACTTTTGATGTTTAAGCTGTAAACTTTTGATAAAAAAACAGAAAAATAATAAGAAGCATACGTATAACGATTATCTGTAGAAAATATTCGCTATAAGTTTATTTATTTATTTTCGAGTGATAACTATTTTTCACTTTTTACAATTGTGTACAAATCGATGTAACTTACACAAAAAACATTGGATGTCATGATGCAAATTTTAAAAAATGACAAATAGGGTTCTAATTTATGCCTAACGAACATTTTGCATTAGTCAAACAGGGAAAATTTTCATAGAAGCTTTTTTATTTTAACAAAAGCTCAGGCCTTTGGGATAGTGCTTGCAGAGTAATGTAGATTAAAGAAGTTCGTTATCACATTTAAAATTCTGGGCAGCACTTGAGACGTGTATTAATCTTGCACGTTTTAGCGCTCGTGAGATATTGGGACCTTATTAATGTTCTTGCAGTTTTTTATAAAACTTATGATTTTATTTTTTGCAAAATATACAGTTTCTTTTAGATGGGTGTTTTTTATTCGTCAATACCGTGGCGCCATGAATACATTCAATAACATGTTATTGCCATACATCACACAGTGTATTTTATGGCTCTCATTTGCTTATCCTTTGGATATATTTTTTTTTTTTTTGAAAAAAAGCTCTATCAAAATTAATCATAAAATGAAACGAATTTTATAAAAAAAATATTGCTTTTGGGCAAACAACATATATAAGATTTTCTCTGTATATCATTATTTTTTATTAATCTCTAAAAAAACAGATTGTACACGAACAGATAGTATTTTTAATGCACAGCACATACGAACTCTCTCTGTATACGCATCTATATCAAGCTTAATGAAGGGAATTCGACCGGTATAAATCTAATTTGATAGTACATTCTTGCATTAAATATTTAATTTTTACTCATTGCAGTATATTTTTTATCTTTGATTAAAAAGAAATTATTTACCTTACCAATATACTAACCGAAAATCATATTTTTTGACTGGTTTTTAAATCTTCCTTAATATTACTTATGTGAATTACTCAATTTTTATGCATCTATGATCAAATCACAAGTAACGCTATGTCGATTTGAAAAACCGTTTTTAGCATTTTTAAAATAAATCACTTTCTAAATAAATTGATACATTAAATTATTGGTAGTATTAGAAAATAATTAAAACATTGCAAATAAGAGTTTTTTTCTGAATATATAATTAAAGATTTGAATTGTTTAAACTTTGTACGATTCCATTTTTTTGTCACTAGCGACCCGGGATTCGTCTTTTGGCATCTTCGGGTATTCTATCGCACGGACGCAACAGTACTGACGGTTAAAGATGTTAAATATTTATATTAAACAAATGTATAATACATACAAACTTTCACTTGAAAAACTTCATTTATAGCCTTAATGATTCTTTTGTCTAGTTCTTCGAATAAAGTTTTATTGAGCTTTTTTAAATAATCGTAACTTTCTTGAAGATATATACGTAAAATTCTTGTCTAAATAACCTTAACACGTTATCAACAACTCACTTTGTCAAATTTAACTAAATTGTTTCATATCAATGAATGAAAATTAATTTCATATTTGAATGATTCGGTTTCACTACCTTCAAGCACCAATTATGACAGAAAATACATAGAATCCTATTTTACCTTTCGCTGACGTGTCAGTAATAGAACCCTACACTTAAATATGAATTGACTCTAATTCTTACAATCAAAACACCTACTGTGAAAATGTTGGCTGATTTGCTGATTCAGCAGGTCGATTTTGCTTTCATATATATTTTACATCAAATAATATTTACTTTACAAACTGTTCTACGCATAGGGTATAATAATTTTGTATATCATAGAGTATAAATATATTTGAATGTTGAGTACAAAAATGTTACTTAATATCAATTTACATTTTTTGTATATGTATACAATACTGAAAATGTAAATCAAAATTGACACTATTAGTGAAACTTTTTATAATACTCTGCTTGTTTATATTATTAAACATTATTTTTTTCTTAAAATTAAATCTTGAACAATTATCCAGAAACTTTGTGCCATATCCATCTTCTACCCCTCACCAGATAAAACAATATTTTCTAGCCTATAAAATATATTTTCAGCTGAAAAAATTGGCATTTACTTAGTAGAACTCCATTTTAACACGGTGAAAAAAAACAATGTATTTTAGTTCCACAACATTAATAACATATATATATATATAGTGGATAGTTATTTCGGCTTACGCCTTCATCAGAGCTATTCTGTTCTTCTAGAATTTTTCTGACTATAAATATTTCCCCTCAGTGTTCTTGATAATGAGATTTTCAAGATTGTTTCTAAAATATAAATAGATTTTAGATTTGATTTTATTTTAACTATTTCTCTTCATTTGGGTGTTTTTTGTATAATTGTACGTAAATTTTTTTCTTACTTGTTAAGCGTTTGTTTTTGTATACTTGCTAATTATTAATTCAATATTTTGTATGTCAAATGATCTTGATCATATAATATATTGTAGAAATGCCAGATATAAAAGTGTATCTATTATTATTGAGCAAACAAAAATAAAATTAAAAAACCCCTACATATTATTTCATTATTTATCGAAAATACACCGGATCTATTGGATTAATATAAGAATTATAAGCTCATTATAGCTGTTAATGATCGCAATAAAACAATCCTCTTTAAATAACTTCGTTTCCAGTCACTGAGTCTTTTAAAAGCTTTAACAGACTGAAAATTTAAATATAATAATCAATTGAACGAACGGATCAGTATTTAAGAAATAGATTATCAGTCCTAATACTGCGCATTATTCAAGAGAAACGTGGACTGAATATAAATGCAAGGCTTTTTGTGCGTAGAAAAATTTTAAATTCCTCGTAGCCAAAGAATTCCAAAGCTAATTGTGCGGAATAAATACAGATAATTGTTTTCTTTATTTGTTATTCGAGAAAACCATTATTTTATTTATAAAAATAACGTTGATTTTACACAATGTATTTTATTTTGTTTAATTCTTATTTCGATACAAAAATGTAATATTAACCAGTAAGAAAACGGTTAATATACACTTTAAAACACATCATACGATGAATGTTAAAAAAAATAACATTTCTACTATTTGAGTAATATAATTTTGATTATAGAATAAACTTTAACACTACAACTCATCGCGAGCATTATCAACTGATTGATCAGTTGATAATGCTTGCGATAAGCGAAACCGGTCCTGATTTTAAAATAAATTGAGGAAATAAGTACTAAAAAATGTGTTTTTATTGTTTGAAATATCATGCCTTTCCATCAAGAAGTGACAGTTAACATCTTAAAAGTGACTACTTCTTCTAGATAATAGCGAAAGGAAAAACAATTACATATTACAAACCTTACGAAGATATGCACAATAGCACAAAGTATGAAGAAATGATAACTATTATGCGTTCATCTGTTTTTTTTTTTTAACTTTTTAATGCATGCTTATTTTCAGTCTAAGGCATATAAACGTGGAATAAAACGACTACTTAATAAATTAAGCCAGCCGTTCTTAAACTGCGGTCTACAGAAAACTTAAACGTATTAAAATTCGACACATTTAAAAATTGTACACCTTATTTTAAGTCTTACTATCATCTATAAATTATTTTGTTAATCACATGACATAAAAAAAGTATACGTCTTCGGTATGCAAGTAAAAAATTTTCTGTCAAGCTATCACTGCTTTCTTAGTCACTATTCTAATTTCATTTTTATTAAAAAAAAGAAGTAAATGTGAACAATGCGTATTTTGCATCATTGGGTGCAAAAGAATTCAGATGAAACAGAATCTTGGCCTCGGGATACAAAACTATACCTTGTTTAATTATCATTATGAAAAACTATAGTTTTTGAATACTTAACAAAGTAATATAACTACCCAAACAAATTGACTATTTGATTGTCAATTGTTTTTTAGAATAAACAAGTCGAAAAAATAACATAATTGCAATACGTTTTGGTAAAAACAAATTCAAGTGGAGTTATTCAAGATGATCTATTTTAAAATACTAAAATTATTAAGAGCTATGCTTTACTAGAAGTATTATACTTTATGTTTCAACAAAATTTAATAAAATGACTTTTTAACATTGAAATTAAGAGGCTAAAAGTGTCAAAATATCGTGGTTTGAAAATATTTATCGTTTGGTACAATTTTTATGATAACTATTTAAAAAGCTCTATTTACTGTCCTCAGGTTAATTCCCAAAATTAATTCGAGCTACTTCTGTAAAATTTAAGTGTTTCATAATATACCATCCATAAAGAGCTAAAGGATTCCCTATGAAGGGTAAAAGTGATGAAATAATTAAGTTTTATAAATACGCTGTTTTACTGAGAACACTGCTCGCGGATTTACGCCTGAAAACTTTTTACGCAACAAAAACTTGCTTGCCTTAGACGACAGCGATGTTTCAAGAAAAAACAGCAAAAGTCAATTAATAATAAATATTTAACAGTATAAAAATATTTTCTTTAACAATTTAACATATTTATTTACTTTACGATATCGACTGAAGGTGCTTCATGGAACTTCAATATTAAATTTGAATTGTTGCAACTTTGTACGATTTCATATGTCTTGTCACAAACGACCCGGGTTTCGCCCTTCGGAATCTTCAAGTATTCCATCGCACGGACGCAACAGAACTGACGCAAAACAAACTGTTAGTATCGTATATATAATATATTAAAATCATTATTTACAGGAATCTACTTACCAATAGGCAAGCATAAAATTGCAGCTGAAAAGAATGTACAATATTAATCCAATAATAATTAGCTATAACAACTTTCATTAACTATCTTGCTAATGAGTGGTCGTTATTGAAATGGAGTTTTCAACAAATTTAAATCAAGTAACATTAAAATATAAATGTGTCTTCTTTTATTTAAAGAATACCTAATATCAAACATCTAGTGATGAGAGATAAAAATTATCGTCATGAGATTGGCGATTCATTGAACCGATCTCACGTAAAGGGTACAACAAGGGGGAGTTGGGAAGATTGAGTTGATCGTTAATGATTTTTTGCTTGCCTATTGGTAAGTAGATTCCTGTAAATAATGATTTTAATATATTATATATACGATGCTAACTGTTTGTTTTGCGTCAGTTCTGTTGCATCCGTGCGATGGAATACCTGAAGATGCCGAAGGGCGAAACCCGGGTCGTTTGTGACAAGACATATGGAATCGTACAAAGTTGCAACAATTCAAATTTAATGTTTATTTACGTAACCACCTTTAAATTGTCGTTGTAACATTATATTATTATGTCTAAATAAACACACTGTTTGCTTACAACCTATTTGGTACTGTTTGGGATTGTATTGTTATGTCTTTTTTTTAGTGATATGCTGGTTTGAGGTTCAATTCTGATTCTAAAATTATTCTTATCTTTAACTAGTTTATCTACAAAATTTTAATCTCATTGCTGACTTCGCGAACTTTTTTAAGGTGATAAGGCTCCTATAATTTATAGTTATCTATTTCAATAATGATAACTATCTCTCTCTACTCTATACTTATATTTAAATAAATATGTTTTTATTCAACTTAAGCCCTCGATTTTTATTTTCTACTACGATAAGTATAACAATATTTTGTTAATAAATTAATAAAATTATGTTCGTAAAAGCTTAGCTATGCAGTAAAACTTCATATTATAGTATTTTTATTGTTAGGTAGTTTTATGCAGTTTGATGAATCAATAAAATTCAGTTTTCTACTATAAGCCATACATGTTTTCTATTCTTGGCCAAGTTTAATTTCAATGTTTTTCAAATCAGCAATATTTTTTAATTATTATAGCCTAAACAAATTATTATCATCAATAAATGAAAGAGTATTGTAATAGTAGAATAAAAAAAAGTGTTTCATATAAGGTTGTAAATATACTCGTTGAGTAAAAAGCTCCACTTTTATTGTTGAGTTTTATATTATGTAAATTGACTGCAATTATCTTTCGCATAAACTTGATAAAAGTTAAAATGTAGCCCTTCTTAGCAATCGCGTTTAAGACTTTAAAGATGTAATGAAGTAACTTTTAACCTATTGTGTAATAAAAAGCTTTGTTCTTTTTAGAACTTTCCCTTGATAACAACTGAATGTTAACACGTGATTTTGAATGGCTGTGATATTTTTTTGTAAAAGTGAAATTTGTTTTTTTTATGAAGATTTTAACTTTACTTGTTAGTAAGTTCGTTAACTGTATGAGGTTAAATTAAAAAGCAAGAATTTCTTAACCAGCTCTGATCGAAATGAATTTTCACTCTTTTACGAAAGATATTTACAAAATGTTATTCGTTTTCTTCTTAAAAATAGCTCAAGCGATCTAGAAAAATTAAATCATGCACAAAATCATCATCTATTATATTTAACATGTTTATATTGTCAAAATGTTCACTATTATTCCAGTAATCATTATTAAACATCAATATTATTTCACATGACATGTAAAGTGATGAACTGACATGGTTTCACCAAATGACAAAAAATGTCCGTAGCATTTTACATTAGTACCGTTTATTACGTAAAAAATGTCTGTATCAATGTATATTTAAAAATATTAAGATATACAATCATAAGCTTTTTAATTCTTTTGGGAAATTATCAAAACGGCAACGACGTGTCAAGTTTTTATCTTAGTAGGGTTCGCAAAGATAAATTTTGCAAGCGTCGCAAAAGATACACATTTATACATGTTGATATAAAACTGAAACTAAGTAGCGATAAACAAACACGTATAATTAATTCAAAGAGGCATTCGGCGCTCTATTATTTTGGCAAAACATAAGGTCATCAAACATTAAATGAAATAAAAATTGGCTCAATTATTAATAGATGGAGATCTGTATGAGTTAAGTTATAAGTAGAAAAAATCTTTCATATGATAAACACTCCCATTTAAATATAATATACAAACCAAATTTTCATCAAGCTGTTAACAAAATATACTATAAATTGTTTGTTATGATTCTCGATAATGAAAAAAACATTTGTCTGATGTAAATTTTTGTTTTATTACATAAAAATATGTTTCCTTAGACATATTCCGTTCATAGGACCACAACATTTTTAATCACTTAAATACGGTAAAGTACTATTTACCTGCATGCGCGCGCATGTCTCGGGAAAGCAGCGCCCCTGAAGGCCCTGCGGCGAGACAACGGTAACTCGCGCTGTGAACATCCGCTCTGAATTCACTTCCGGCAAATGGGGGGAAGTACAGGGTTCCGTTGCTCAGAATCTGCCTGTAAAGAATGAGTAGTATACATTTAAATACATTATTAATGATAAACTTATTATTATTGAGGTATTATTTTATATAACGCAACATTTCTCTATTCAATTTTAATATTGGTTAATTGAAAGGGATTGTTTCCTCGAATTACATATATGGTTACAGTTGCACTAAAGATTAAGTTTTACATCTGAAAAAAAGGTTTACAAGACTAAAAGTAGAAAAAATACATTTTTAATGCATTTAACGGTATTTTCATGAAACAATTTTCTAATTTGAACGTGGTTCTTAATCTTCCCTTTCCGACATATGAGGCTTGGCAGTTTTAAGAGGGGTTTCGGTTAATCTAAACGACTCATAGACAAAAGAAAACATTGAATTGTCATTGAATATAATTTCAACTTAATAATTGAAAGTATAACTCTCATGTTCAAATCAATTAGGTGTACATAAAACACATGATTTCTTGCCAGTTTTTTTGTTTATTACGTGTCCAGATAAATATTGTCTCATCTTTACTTTATCAAACTGACTTGGCTTTAAAAAAACATTCTGTGAAATCAACCTGTAACCGTTATGACACTACGTTATGTACAATATATACTCAATAATAAAACATGATATAGAATGATATAAAAATTTACCTCAAGGAGTCAAACCACTAGCTTTTCACAGCTTTCATTATTAATGTATTATGTATTAAGCTATGATCGAATACTAGTTAGATACGATTTATTTTCTAACTTTGCTTATCCATTTCTGTTGAATAAGATATTCAATTAATCATACGGCGGCAGACAAAAGACACATAAATTGAACAAATGGTTGATTGTAATGTTTTTCACGCTTTCATTCACTCTATCGCATCTTTCTCTCTTCGTGAAAAGTTATACGAATGTTACAGTAAGGTCACCATTATTTATCATCGATTTATTATTTGACTAAACTTTTATTATTATGTCATGAAACATAGATTGGTTGATTGTTTCACAAGATAATACAGCTGGAATAAATGGATTTATATCTTTTCTGGTATGAATATTGGTAATAATTCTTGTTTTACAATCGATGAGTTCAGTTTTTAAAATTACAAGATCATTATCCTAGACTGATTTGAAACTTTACAATAATGAGCGCATTGGCTCTTATAACAAAAATCAATTTGAAAATTCTAATAGTAAAAACCAACAAGCAAAATTTTACATTAAATAACGATAAAATAAATAATATTAATACAATATTAATTCGTATCGCTTACTGTTTTATTCCACATAGTGTGTTACTAAATGTGACATATACATTGCTCCTTTAAAAGGCATTTTCAGACAGTAAAAAGTTTATGTTCATATATGTTATATACTATATTAAAGTTATCGCCGAATCTATCGATTTTTTTAACCCAAATTGAACTTTATATTAGCTGTGAGTCTTCTTCGATTTTTTTATTTTGATTTTGTCATTTATGAATACAAATTACGCCAATCAACTTTGTGTATGATTAATAGTTTAAATAATAGCGTTCATTCATACTTTAAATACGAATATATATTTTTAAATTCTTAAAAATGTTTTGATTGAAATAGTATTTGAAAAAAATTCGCCAAGTAAAACTAAATAATAATGATTATCATAAACGTTTCGTGTTATTTAGAAATCACAATTTCAATTCTCCGATTTCCTGGACAGCGCGTAAAAAATGCCGCAGTTTTTACTGAAAATAATTTAAAGCAAATATGTCATTTATAGTTTACAAAGCACACAATATAATAGATTCATGTTATGGTAATTTTTGTCATTACGCAAACAATCATATAAATGTGAACTTCGAATAAATTATCACATGAAATGTATCTAACATTTTAGTCAATTTGGATTGAAAGTTATGACTACGCTTTATACTAAAAAAATATATAGATATACTATATTTACTGAGATACCAATAAATAAAATAGTATTTTTTTAATATAAGGCTAATAAAATAAATGGGTGAAGAGCGACAACTGTCGAGCTAAAGAACTAAAAAATATCAATTTCATTTTATTTAATCATCGAAAAAATGTTCCCTTAAAAAGCAGAAATAAATAACTCTTTGTATTTCGCAATAATGAATTTTCAATCTGAACGACCCTCAAAGACTATCAACGTTTCCATAGAAACTGTGATGAAAAGATCTATTTATTTGATAAATATTTTCTAAGAATTCTATTTTATGTTTATACAGTAACTGTTACAGTACATATTATTTGTAGAGGAAAAGATACATAATGTTTAATATTAAACCGTATATTTTAAACTACTGTTTAATTTTAATATTATAGAATAATAATTGATAAATAAACAACTCATAGACATGTTGATTTTACGATTATATATTGTTTTCAATGACTACAACCAGTGTTGCTAGGCAAATGATAATTTTACACATATATTTAACACCGATATTACAGGTGGAAGTAATTTTATAATTGTTTTACATAATAAAACGCATCAAATAAAAATAAGATTAATCACTTGTTAAAATTCGATCAATGATCTCGATGCGCACATACAGGTGGTGTTTTTGTGTACATAATATGTTGTAATCACACAGTTTATATTTATCGTTACAGATAGAAAGACAACTAGATTAAAACATTTCAAATTATAAACCACATTTTTGATACTTATTTCCACAACATATTTTATAAGCAGGACCGTTTTTGTTCATCGCCAGTATTATCAACTAATTTAGTTTATATTTTGATTAGTTTTTATCATTTGAAATTAATCACATCATTTTTTCCTCTATAATTTTTAAGTGCAAACAGAGATCAACACATAATTTTTGATGTCACCTGCTTTAGCTTAATACGATTTATATTAAACATATAATAATTAAAGTGAATAAAATTCATCGCGATATTGTAAAAATCGTTAGCAATATTATGGGCTTAAATCTTTCGCCCGGAATGCTCAATTTTTTTTTATTTTAATTTTACTTCTAGTTAAAATTTTTATGTAAATCATTTTAAACGACATCAGAATCAAAAATTTATATTGATTATGATCAGTCGTCCAAAGTTCTACTATCATAGAATATAAACATTTATCGTAGCATCCAAGGGATGTGAAATTATAAGAATATTGCCCCATCAAACTCTGGCGATTAACAATTAATACATAATGAAACTTCTGCATCTGCATTACATAACTATCACAAATCCATCTATCTGAAGAAAAATACAATTTATAATTTATCTCTTGCTTTTGGTAACTATAAAAATAGAATATATCTTTAAAAATATTTTTATTCGTTAACAAATATCCATTGAACTCCTCTGTTTTAGTGGTCGAGCTTACGCAGGTGATACAAAGATGTAGCGAAGAGCTTTTCACGTAAAAGCTTTACGTCTCTGCATCAAACTAAAGTGCTTTTACCATATATACCCAGCTATCAAATTCTATTTGAAACTGTAGGTAGGTATTGAGGGCGATCCTCTTTTCTAAGCATTATTTGCGAAAAAACACAACCTTAAGTGGATTATTATAAAGTCTTCTATACTTGATAGTCCCGCCATCTAACCTTGATTTATTGAAATCAATACTACGTTTCGTGCTAAGTGGAATAGATTTTTGTTTCACATTTTTTACTAAATTTGAAAACGAATATACTTAGTTGTCTTCAATTATTTATTATACGCGTTAATTGCTAGAAACTTATTTAAATTTAAATTTTCAATATATATAATTCATCAAACCAAAAATATTTTTGAACACCTGTGTTTTTCTATATCCTAATACGTTCTTCTATAGCATACATATAATATATCCCCGTTTTTAGTTCAATATATTCATTTTGCTTTGTTTTTAATTACAACTAGATTGTTATTTATAATAAATATTTTTTTTTTACCTATACGAGGCAAAAAACTGGGAAACTATTAAAAAAGAAACGTTGAAAACTCGTCACAATATATGTATTATTGATGCCATGATTGCAAAGTTTATTCAGTATATGCTTTTTGACATTCACTTCATTTCTGATATTCAATCTCATTGTTATATTTCGATTTACTGATTCTAAGTAATCAAAGTAATTAACATTAAACTTACATTTTCTTATTGTAACGGAGCCTTCTTAAATCTGAATAAATTGCCAGCTGACTACTGAAAAGGTTTGAAATACAAGCTTCAAACAAAACAAAATATTATTAAAACAATCATTCGTGCTACTTCACAAACTACAACCTTGTCCTTTATCTTTGAAAAAAATAAACACTTGTGATCTTCATGTCGATCAATTTTCATTATCTTATTTATTAAAAATATAAATTTTATCTCACTCTGTACCCTTATAATGATCAAATTATCAATAAATAGTTAAATAATAAATACTGGAATTTAAGTCATCAAATTTAAAGACTAGATTTTAAACTTTTCAATTGTAATATATAATATTTTTGATGAGCGTTCCGTGCTACGGTATTCAAAAACTTCATGTTTCAATTTCAATATAATTATAGTCATAATTTATGATAAAGATCTTTTTTTAGTGATTTATGAAATACTGATATAAACTTAAGTTACGTAAATAATTCACACAAAATTCATTCAATAAAACATTCAACTTTTTAAATAAATATGCTCCAGTTTATTTTTGGCGAGCTTTAAAGCTGCATACTTCTCGAAAGTGGAAATGCAAAGTTTTATATTTTTTTGCGTTTGAAACATAACATAGAACCGTAAAATTTCTAGATCACTGATCTTACTGGGTATACTGCCATGCAATATCAGCAATTAAAATTATCTGTTTTTGCTCTAAAGCAGCAAAAGTGTAGCAAATAAAAGTAAATATGTTCTCAAATGAGTGTTAAGATTGCCTTAATTATAATATCAACGAAGCGAAACAAATACTGCCTTATTCTGCGAAGTGCAACTAACATTCTGTTGCACTCGTAACAAATAATGTTTACGGTAATTAATTATGGCAGTACGTAAATAAGTAATGCAATTAAGTTTAGTCAAACCAGTTTATCTGCAAGACGGATTTTAAATTGCTATCATTTGTATTCCGCTGGAACTCTCTTTGTCGCTGTTTTTTATTTTGATTTACTACGTCTATGAGTATGAAAGACGTATAAATTTATGTTTATTGATTAAATTGGCATTCACTTGGTAGAACTCCATTATAACACGGTGAAAAAATAGCAATGTATTTTAGTTCTAGAAAATTATTTTTAACAAATATAGTTGATAGCTATTTCGGCTCACGCCATCGTCAGAACTATATAGATAGTATAGTATAGATAGCTATCAACTATATTTGTAAAAATAATTTTGTAGAACTAAAATACATTGGTATTTTTTCACCGTGTTATAAATTTATGCTTTTTTTTTGGGAACTAAAATAAAAGAATATTTGTAAATAAGTCTTTTTTTTCAAATGTAGAGAAAGTTAAGAAACGGTATCAACTGAGAGTTTTTTGTGGAATATTAATATCAAATTTGAATTGTTGAAACCATGTATATTCTTTCATGTTTGTATTACTCACAACCTGAGTTTCGTCTTTCGTCTTTTTAAGTCATTCTATCACATGAGCGAAATAGAACTTGATTAAAAAAGCATGGGTTATACGTGATAAAATATGTGGAAATGTATAAAGTTTCAAACATCCATTTTTTTATGTATATCATTATATATAAATTAAAGCAACATCATTGGGAAAATTTTGATTCTTCAAATAGAAATTTGAAGCTGTTAACTGTCACTTCTTGATGGAATAGCATGATATTTTTAGTACTTATTTCTACAATATATTTTTTGATCAGGAGCGGTTTCGCTCATCGCGAACATTATCAAATGATAGAATAAAAAAAGTCTTCAAATAGTTACTTTATCGTCCATACTAATCCTCGCACTGCTTCATACGTTTAATAATAATAAGGAGTATAGTTATTTTGATTGCTAAAAATTTACTGGTAAGTTGTTTTGTTCTAGCTTCATGCTTGTATCATTTCTATTTTTGAAAAATTAGGTGCAAAAAATAGGTTAATGTGATTGAATACATAACAGTTCTCATAGAAAAAATTCTGTTTAGTAAAACTTTGTAAGAAATGCATAAATATTATCTGCATTGAAAGCACACATGACTATTCGAAATGCTCCTTTCTTTCCTATAATAAAATATCAAAGATAAGCAAAAAAATCATAATCAAATAAGGAAATATTGTTTCAATCAAGTCAGGAACTTTTTTCCCAAACTGGTAGAACCATTACTCAAATGAATTTACGTATTCTGTTGAATCTAAAATTTAAATTCAAAATCAGTTCCGTCTTTGTCCTGAATGAAGTATATTTTATAAAAGTAGAATTGTCTTCAAAAGTGTGAAAAAAATATTAATGATATTATATAAAAAATCAAAATTGTGAAAATTCTTTACTTATATCGTGCTTTTTATAAAAAAAATTATTGCTGATTAAAAAAATCGACCATAATATAGTATATATTTTTTGTAAGTTCATAATTTAAAAAAATGTTTACTATTATTTAACACTTTTTATTAAGTTTTTTTTATTTAAATACGGTTATTCAGTTTATTTACTTACTTTTATCAGAGAATAGAAGAAGGAATGGTGAGCATTAAAAATCCCTTGTATTTATCAAAAATCACCGTCTTAGGGAAAAACAAAACATTAGAGACGTCCAAGCTCTTGAAGTAAAGTAATAAATTGACGTTTCAATGATTTTATTTAGGAATAAATAGCCTTTATAAATTATTAATTATTTTCTCACTTATAAAATTTTAGTGCAACGTGTAAGAAAATTCGGTTATGGTATTGGTATTAAACGTCGATATTTGATTGAAACTGCACTCGTATTAAGAAGTTTTTGTAAATAAAATTTCCATGAAAATTTTAAGACAAATAGATCAGGATAACCGCTTCTTTAAATCAATCAACTACCTAGGTAGTATAAGTGAAAAAATTCATCGAAAGATCAAAAACTCAATAAACGTAGCTTTCAAGGTTAACAATAATTTAGGCAGACACCTTAAAAATAGTTAAGATAAAATTAATAAACTGGACAGAAGCGATATTTATAAAATGTCCTGTGGCTGATGTTTATCCGCTTATCTCGGAGAGACAGGTAGAAATATATCTACTCGAGCTAAGGAACATGTAAGATCATGCAACAGTAAAAAAAACAGATTCACAATTCGCTAATCACGTTATTAATGAATCACATAATATAAATTCAAACTCAGCCCCTAAATGTTTGCATCTTTGTAGTAAGGGTCGCAGAATGACGGCTTTAGAACAGCTGGAAAACAATAGACATCAATTATCACAAAAAATTCTTAACGAACAAACTAATATATTATCGTCCCCATTAGTTCAGCCTATCCTCGGGGGGTGGTCTGATTTGCTTCCGTAATGACCACTTCCGTGCCACATGTAAACTTATTGTCTTTTGTGTCACTTACAATTTTTGAAAATTGAGTTTTATTGTAAGAAAGCAACAAGCTAGGCCGTTAAAACAGGAGAGAAGATGTATTGTGTACCATTTCTACACAGCTATAGATAAGCAAATGTTAGTTTAAGCATAGCTCTGACGATGGCGTGAGAATTGGCTATCAACTATATTTTTTAAACAATAATTCTGTAGAACTAATATACATTGCTATTTTTTTCACCGTGTTATAATGGAGTTCTACCAAGTGAATGCTAATTCAATCAATAGGTTTCTAAAACCTTAAAAATAGAGGACATTTTACAAGCTTAGAGGAAAACCGTATATATAAAACTGTCAAATCAATAAGAGACCAATTGAATTTTCCAATTCACTGTGATTACTATACCATCGTTTTTAGGATTGTGGAGATATTTAACACAAACTCTTAAGTCGACAATTTATGGTTATATAATATATATTCAGGGGTACAAACAATATTATTTTGATAGTTTCTTCGTGTGCTGAAAACAAGACGAGAAAGCTCACATTATAAATGAACGTTTTCAAGGACAATATTAATCGTTTTGAAAAATCGAAAAATTAAATTCAAAAATATGTTTTTCTTGACGGTAACACACAAAGGAAACCGATTGATGAACCCTACCATTATCTTGATAAAAATCTTGACCCCATAAGACTTCATTTATTTTAACCTGAATGAAAACTTTCACTACCCTCTAATAAAAATGTTTTGAAGTAACATTCGCTTTTAATTAAATAGAATTTTTTTTTTTTACATCGTTCTGTATAAATATCATTCGCGTTCAAGAACATCTCTTCTGTCGATATTATATATTTTCATATCATAACAAATCAAAAATTCTCTTTACCAATTTCATGCAATTTGGCTACTGCGATTATATTAAAACTCTGAGCAAAGCACACTAATTTTTTAAAATATTTTTATCAATTAAACATGTTTTTTCAATCGAGACATGTTAACACTTTAATCATCTTCTCATTTCCGTCAAAGCTATAAAAAATAAATAAGAAATCTGAATATATTTCATTCTTTACAATATATTATACTTCACAGGTATACAAAAAGCTCATCCCATGAGAACGCTTCAAAATATTTCAAGAAAGAAAAAAATACTCGTAATGTATGAATGAATGTCTTAACTTGGGCATTTAGATATTATTTATCGCCATCATTCAAAGTGTTAACAGTAGGCATTCAAACAACATACAATTTTCTGCCCGCGATAAAACGGCTTGAGAGAGAGGGTGGAACAGAGCGAGAATTTTTTTCCATGGTAGTTTTTTTTTCAACCCCTGATATTTCGGAAAAAGTACTGAAATTTATTTTAACAAGTTTTCTACCTAATTTAACAGCGAAGTGTAAGTAGGCTTCGGGCGTCAAATCATCTCGGAGTAATTTCTAAATTCTGCAAATTGAAGGAAATCTTATCGACAGAATTAAATTAAACGATTTTGTTGTTTTGTTTTTTGCATTCTTGCTTGCTTGAAAATTGTTTTTCTGGCTTGTTTTTTTGTTAAAACTAAAAGAGTAAAACATCTTTATTTTTTAATGACGATTTATTTTATTTACTTTAACAAATTTTATGAATGTAATCTTTGTTTATAAAAGAAAAAGGACAAAATGATTAATAATTAATTAAAACGTTAATTAATTAAAAAAATGTTTTGGGACCTGTAGCACAATTGTTAACGTATTTTCTATATGTTTTACAATGAAAAATGTTTTTTAATCGATCAATCTTTAAACGTGAGGATAACTGATATAAAATTCCTTCCCACTTAACTAATGCTAATCGAAACTCGTGCGTTAGCTTAGATCTGTTCTTCTTTTATCGCTCTCTCCGAAAATAAATGGCTTAGCAACGGATTGACCAATCAGTTCTCGTAAGACGACTTTTCCTATTGAAAAACGCTCAATTATTTATCAATTTCTCTCGAGTTTGGAGCGGACATGGTAACAATAAAATTGAAGTACTTTTTCTCACAAACTGACTGAATAAGTATTATATATAACAAAAAATGATTACATTTTGCGAAAAAAACTTTCATGATTTTTTTTACTCTATCTCATTTCGACTTTAGTGATTTTAGAACATTGTAATTAATAGAACATATTCCAGAAATTAAATAAATATCATAATATTATTAAACCTATATTAATGCTCGTTTTAGTAAATAGAATGAATAGATTTATATACATGCATCCTTAAAATTTTTTTGACTTTTAAGAAAAAACTTGGAAAGAAAAAATCTTAATTAGTAAATATTATTTTTTGGGTTGTTTGATGCATAAAAATGTTTTGCTTGTGTATACAATTTTTTTCATAAAAACAAGTTTAATAATTAAATGCAAATATTTCTTTATAATCTTCCTTAACTGTAATTCAATTATGTTTAATGATTAACCGAATAATGACAGCATTACTATATTCATAAGAAAACTGAATTTTTATTATCTATTACATAAAAACTTTTATAAAAAGCTTTGGTGTATGTCGTATTAAATTTGAACTAATTCTAAACGAATGTTTAAACGCTTATCAAAATACTTCAATATTTACGAAGTACGATGTGTATTTGCTTTGAATCTTATGCAAAGCTCAAAATAGAATCAACAGTAAACAGTGTCATTAATATTTGAATAAGATTTTCTCTTCGTAAACAAAATCAATAATGCTTTAAGGCGATGAAATTTTGAACATAATATTAATTCATTTTAACAAAATGACTCGGAATCATAAGAGATTTGCTGATAGTATTATGTTATCTTTCTAATTCAACTTGAATATTGAACGGCAAATATATATTGATGGATATTTTCAATTAAAACAATTTAACCTTTTTTTAATTAAAAATATATATTTAATAATTGTATAAATTTATTTTTCTACTTTTTTTATTCTAATAAAATGTCCCGCAAAAATATATTATATTTTCATCAATTTCAGCCTAATAAAAATCTCGTTAAATTTAAACTATATTGTGAAACGTTTCTTAGGCTTAGAAATCAAAAACTTTAAGAACCTCAAAATAAATAACTTGTTGTCAAATATTATCACATCAATCTTTTGTAACAGTATTCTTTAAAATTCTTTCCAATTTTAAAAGCATGTGCATAAAATATTTTCTCAGGAAGTAAATATATTATTTAGAAAAGTTACAACGATAGTCGATTTCCTGTATAAGAATAAATGCTTAAAACACGATTAACATTCTATATAGAATAAATGTGAGCTTTTAAAGAAATTCCTAGTAAAGCTGTTAACTTAAAAGGCACTAGTTGTATTGCTGGGAGAAATAGATAAGGCTGGAATAAGATGGAAGAAAGCTATACAGTATAAAGGGTGATATCTTTTCATCCCCATTGTCTTTTTTAGTCTTTTATTTTCTGAATGAGGTTGTTTTATCTCGAGCCTCCAATGTCGCGACACGGTCCGTGAAAATTTGATGTGGACCCCCTTTGCCTCTCGTCCCACTTTTATTCCGGACATTTTAAGCGTGATAACATTTTTTTTATGTGGACGGCTTATCTGACTCAATTCTGCCGTGATTTTGTTTCGGGAAGTAGGAAAGACACTATAAAATATTTAGGAATGCCATCATCATTCTTAAGATAATTCTTTATGGTATTTTTTCTATCGAAACAAAGTTTTTCAATTAAATTGTGGGCGTTCTTTCAAAAACTCATTTTAATAGTATTTTCTTGCTCCAAAACCCAAATTCTAAGAGGTTAATAAAAAAATAGTTTATAAGACTGAATGTTAAACAAACTATTCATTTCAAGCTTAGTTTACCGTATTTGGTCCGAGACTAGTTATTAAAAGTAATTTTTGTCTAGGATATAGTAATCATTTTTTTTATGAAAAAAAACTCTTAAGCCTAGTGGTAGCTTGTAAAAAAAATTGTGTTTTTATAAAACATCCAAAAGTTTAATACGTCAATATAAAAAAAAATTAACCATTTAAGACACATGTCATATTAACTTTTTCAGTTACGGACAACAAAGGAAATTTATTTTGCAATTGAATAGATTGTATACTCTTCGATTGAATAGTTCGTGTATATTTCTTTTGAATAATATAATATATTTATTGTTAAAATATTCATTACATATTTTTGTATGCAATATATACAAAGGAATTTAAATTAAAACACATACCGAGAAGTCTTAAAAAAGTAACTATTTGAAGATTTTAGATATTTCTCATTAGTTGATTGAATTGGCATTCACTTGGTAGAACTCCATTATAACACGGTGAATAAATAGCAATGTATTTTAGTTCTACAGAATTATTGTTTAAAAAATATAGTTGATAGCTATTTTGGTCAAGCCATCGTCAGAACTATGCTTAAGCTAACATTTGCTTATCTATATATAACTGTATAGAAAAGGTACACAATACATCTTCTCTCCTGTTTTAACTTTTTTTTAACTCATTTCTCATTAATGTTGCGTAAAAAAATAATGTTGCATATTTTAAATTGATTTTTCGCTTTTAACCATTTTTTTCTATTTTTAACATGTATTACACTCATAACATATAGTGAAAAATTTATACCATATTTCTTCTCTAATCAACACAAAACAAATCATTTCATTATACATATATAACTAACAGAAAACAGCCAGACAAT
Organism: Himalopsyche japonica; assembly: GCA_028555115.1. Taxonomy (NCBI): domain Eukaryota; kingdom Metazoa; phylum Arthropoda; class Insecta; order Trichoptera; family Rhyacophilidae; genus Himalopsyche; species Himalopsyche japonica. The sequence goes on from JAHFWJ010000586.1 coordinate 149,355, forward strand.
GAATAACATTTTCTTCATATTACTTTTCTTATGGCTCAACTAAAATTAAATATGATAATTACCTATTGATAACAGCCATAAGTAGTCTCAAAGAGGCAGCGATAAAATCAGAGCTTTTCAAGAATAGGAACAGTAATCTCATTGAGCGTTGCAAATTTGTTTATTGAACGATACAAGGAGTTTTCAAGTCTACTATGTAATGGAAACTTTTCAATAACTCTTAAGAGAACATAAAACTGGTTTACAACATTTGCGTAAAAAAGGTACAAGGCAGAAACGCGGAGCTTTCGGGAAGTTAGCGCCAAAGTTTTCACGCCGTGACCTATCGTTAGATCTACATACTTTAACACAGTGTGTGTCAATATGAAGGGTTATTTGAATAATTGTTACACAATTAAATGGTTCAATTATTTCATTATTTTTAAGTCATATCTTTGACATTTCAATTTCAAACGCATGTTTTTATAACGATATACATATTGTATATTTGTTAACATAACGAGAGTGACTTTAGAAATAATTAAGGTTAGCAGCTGATGAAAAAATCTATTCTTACTAGAACTCAATAATTATTGACAGAAATCATCCGTCGCCTAATAAATCAATTGAACTATAAAACACATTGTGAATTAATATTTCCACAAGTTTATATATTCAATATTATGACCCGTTTCACTCATCGCGAGCAATATCAACTGAATGCTTGCGCTGTGGAAAACCATATTTTGTCTTAAAAATACAAAATTTTCGTAATTATACTAAACATTGTGTTTTATTATTAAAACACATAAACTTATACGTTAAAAAATGACTGTTAGCCTATTAAAAGTGATATAATCTACGATAAATAAATCTACGATAGGTTTTAATGATTAGAAAGGTAATTGTTTCGTCTAAAGTATAATTTCGATAAAAACTAGTTATCTCCTAGCCAAAAAAATTAATACGACTTTTTTATATTCAAGTGGCATGTGGATTATGTTTATTAATCTTCCCAAATAACTGACAAAAATGAGTTAAAAGCTTAGCTATTCTTCTGATGTGTCACAACAAAAATAATTTATAACTCTAGATATTCTTTCGTAGCAGTTCATAATAAAAGAGAACATAAAGTGCCAAAGGTTATAATGAAAATTCATAACTAAAACCAGCCCCTATTATTCCAATGATTTCTTTTATAAATGACTGTTTGGTTCTCGGGGTTTGTTTTGAAACACATTTTTTAAACATGCGATACAGACTCTCAACGCACCCTTCCCTTCCGACTACCCCTATACTTATTTTCACCCCACACTGGTTTTAGTGTCTTGACGACGTTACAAATTAAGATAAGCAACTTATACTTCCAGAGATATCGAACAAGTTTGAGACTGGAATAAATAGCACGCTTCAAGATGATAAGGGTCTTGACTTTTCTAATTTCTTAGTTTTGTGGTAATTTTGATCGTATAAAAAAATATCAAAAGCACTTCAGACCTTCCATACATGTTTGTCTTTTCAAAAACATTTTATAAAAATGAATAGCGTAGTCAGTTAGTTGGAAAAAATCAAATCTTCGAATATTTATTACAAGATATCAGGCTTACATTAAAATTTTTTTTAATTAAATTTCTCGTTTATGTGGATTGAATAATGCAACAATCAAAAGTCATACTTTATATTAATACTAAATGATTTTGAATTGCTTTAAAAGCAGCTTATTAAAAAATTCTTCTGAGAAAATAACTGAATATCATACGAAACTTCAGGTTGCATTTGTTTTGTCATCGTTAATTAATTTTTAATTTTTTTATTGAATTAAAATTATAATTTGATTCTATTACCACTTAAATAACTCAGACTTTAAATATTTTTGACATAATATCATTGCAACAGCTACGTTAACATTTAATATCAACTTTTTGATTCAATGTGTTATTGAATCTTTTCTTTTGTACTTAATGTAATACTGGCTTAAAATTTCGTGAAGTTATTTCATTATATGATTATTTTTTTAATAAGTCAAGCAGTCAGTTTAAATGTGAGTAAATTACGCTAGAATGAAAATTGAAACTTTAACCTGACCGAATGATGATTTTTAAATCCTCAATTCTGCATGCCACTCTATGAATTGATTATTTGGACAATATATAACATAAAAATTAATTCCGTCAAGCACTGTAAGTGGATAATATAAGCTGTACAGTAGTATTTGACTGAACTGAAAAGCGCATGTCGAGGAAACAAAACGACACTACTAGCCAAAAAATGAGCTTCAAATAATAGTATCAGCTCTAAAGCTAGTTGCAAAGTGGTCAACGTTAGTACGAATAATAAATTGTTTTCAATAATCTTTAAAGGCATTACTATATTTTATGATATCTTAATTCTATCTCAATAATTTGATTGTATTAAGAGAATACAAACGTAATATTTTTTTAATGTAATCCTAAATATATAGAAACACTGAATGTCAGTTATTGAAGAACAACCACTGTCAAAGTAAGCTCATTTTGAATATCATATATTCCACATCAGAAACAGACATGTTTGTAAATAAATGATAAAGCTACCTCGAAAAATAAAAAAACTACAAAAAAAAATGTTTGTAATAAAACTAATGCATGTTTCGTACGACTGAGATATCGACAGGCTTATATGTGATGCTGGCGGAGAGCTTTTATTTTTTACGGCAGAAAGCGTGAAGCAACTTCCGAAAGCTTTCAAAGTAGACGATCACGATGACGAAAAATATCATCGTAAAGAGAAACTTACGTGATCATTTTGAGGGATGGTAAAAATTGTCTAGTTATATATCAAGAAAGACGTAGTATGAACGTTTCAACATGATTACAATTCAGCTAACCTATATATATTTCGCATTTATATTAAGGTTGGCTCACATACAACATTATATATTATACTATAATTTATTTTTTGTGCACCTGCTTGTGGCTTTGCTTAGTTTTTATTTAAATAATGATAATTCGGAAATGCATTCAGGTATATAAAAGGCATTTCACTGTGTTTAATATTGTTTTTTTTTTTGATATTCTAGTCCTCAAACATATGTGAGAACGTATTCACCGCACCATGCTTTCATATTTCCAAAGACAACGATACAAAAACATTTACTGGAAAACAATACATATCGTATGATAGCTATATAATCGAAATTTCCATCTTCGTTTAGTTGATCTAAAAATTTAAGGACAAAAATGACAATGGCCCCAAATTGCGTTTGATAATCAGCAATTAAGGTGCTATTCAAAAATATTTGGAGTTTCGTAAACCGCTAGATAATATATATTAATTGAATTGGTATTTACTTAGTATAGCTCTATTATAACACGGTACAAAATTATCAATGTATTTTAATTTTACAAAATTTATAAAGTATACAAGTTGATAGCTATATCAGCTTGCACCTTCATCATAACTATCTATAGAGGGCGTAAGCCGAATTAGCTTTCAACTATAAACTACCTTATTAAATTTGTAAGACTAATAAACATTACTATTTTTCATCGTATCTTTAAATAATTCTTAAGTTTAATTCTCCAAAAGCTTTTTATTCCATGAAATGTTAATAAGCTCGACTTTTGAGTGCCGCACGAGCTGCACCCACGTTAAAACAATAATCTTAGCTGAATCAGTAAGTGATTTCTCACCCAACGTAGTACTCCCACCATGTTTCATACTATTTGTTTTAGTTTCAGTTCTTAGAAATGCTTTATGGTTTAAGAAAATACAAGAATAAAATGACGCCGAATGTTTTTTTATTATCATTATTCAAAAGTGTGCTCAATCATTATATATATATATATATCATTATATATATATATCTTTATATATACATATCATTATATATATATATATATATATATTATTATGCATAAGTGTGTCAAAAGTTGGTAACAAAAAAATTTTGACTTTGTTATGAACGTACAAATTTTTCTTTTTAAATTACTAAATAATACAAAAATTTTCGAAGTCACTACTTTCATGATGGATCTTCTAATTACCATTATCTGTTTCAATCTTTGGAATGAAATGGCTTATCAAAAAATTCCTAATTAGTATTTTGGTACATCTGTACATCAAATATTTTCTCCATCATAATAATATGTTGTAGAAATATACTTGACACCAAATTGACTTTCATTTTTTTCAATTCATTTTTTTATTGCTAATGAGTTAATCATATTATTATCAATTTATTTAGATGCAAAAAAATCATAGGGCTTAATCAAAGTTAATGCCTATTTAAGCTTGCTTTATCGCCATAGTTATTAAGCAATGACTAAAACTAAAAAATAATTTAGCTTTCAAATTCTTGTTAAAATAAATAATTCAATATTATCACAATGGCATCCAACAAAGTAAATGTAAATTCAAGCATCCTTTTCTCTGGATATCTGGTTTTGCATTAATACTTTTATACATTGTGATAGGATTTTTACAAAAAATTTAAAAGTTAAGCAAACCTATCTTCTAGTGATCTTATCTTTAAAGCTTCTTGTACCTTTGACCTGCTAACCGACATTTTTCGTCGAGCTTTTTTTTATCTTCACCCTTAAACACATTTTGTTAGTTATATTTTATTAATTAATTGAAATAAAAATAAAATTTAATGACAAAAATAGTCACTTAGAACGATCATTGCAATAAACTTTTAGTATTTTATCTATACGTATTTTGTAACACTAAAGTTTGTCTGATGATGTCATCTGTGGTTTTTATGGGTCTATATTAGCTTATTTACTAACTAAAACCGCAATGTTGAAAACATTTAATAAAAATTTGGTACTTCCTAATAATTTTGTATACTTTTACAGAAATCGACCAATTAAATATTTTACGATAAATATTCTAAATATTGAAGCAATCAACATTTTTTCGTCGAAGTTGCTTACGATGAAATATAAAAATTTCAATCACAGCTTTTTTCGTTTTTCATGAAACACGATGATTGATGAAAAAGTTTAGCAATATATAGGGCAAAATATGAATATAAATTATTCGAAATATTTTCAAATATGAGAGAAAAATAATATCGCAGCATGCAACAAAAATAACTTCCTGAAAATAACAAAAGAGCTTTTTCTCAATGTAAAACGACGTCGCAATACATTTTACACCTTCTAAAATGCTCCACGTTCATTGCGTCTTTAAGAAAATCTCACAAAGAAGAAGACGAAATAAAGACGGGAGGCTTGCAAAAGCTCGCATTGAGAAACAGCCTGAAACGGTATGTGGCACACATTGTAGCTTTGAGCGTGTGGAAGACTTCTGAGAAAGCTATGAACGAAAGCTCGGAAGGAAAACGTTCGAAAGTAACTGAGGAAAGACGCAGGCGCCGTCGTAGATTCAACCCCATGAGAGTTAAAACCTACGAACTTGATAGTGTATGCATGCAGGGGACAAAAATCTTTTTTTCATGATTTTTTTACTAATATAACTAAAGATGAATGTCTAATTTTCCATATTTTATTTTATGTTAACATTAATTTAGATTTTCTTTCAAAAATATTGATTGCCCTTAATAATTTCTTCTCTTTCTTTTGAAACAAAATTATTTTTACATTTTTCTTGTGAAAAAATATGAAAAATAAAAATTTTATGGCGTTCAAAGAGACCAAGACTCATACCGACGGCTAATTAAAAGTGTTTTTTTATAATTTATATTATTAATGGGTTTTTTTTTATTCTTATAGCACGTTATAGAATGACTGTATTTTCTTCAGTTCAGCAAGTGATTTCAGTTGAAGACCACTGAGTTAAAACGTAGATCGTCGGAAAAAGGACGCCAAGAAGACCTCCTTTTGAATAAGCAAGTGGGATGTGATGAATGTACTATGAGGTTTCAATTTGACCTGTGCTTTTCTTTATTGTTTTATATACCACTTTGAGAATCGCAGATATTTTATAGGCAATTGAAAGACTTTGTTCTTTTTGTTTGTTCGCTCTTTCTTCGTACATCAGACGTCGAATTATTGTTCAAGCATTTTTTTCTGTGAAATACAAAAAGAAAATTTATAGTAAATTCAATGATCAATTTTGTAAGAAGTGTTTGCTTTTCAAAATTATTCTTCCCACATTAAATGCTATGCTAAATATATGAAATGACTTAGAATCATATTGTTTTAAATATCAACATTGCTTGTTCGAAATTAATAAAAATAGTAAAACAAGACGTTTAATTAAGAAAACCAATATTCTTGTGATAAAGCTTAAAGTACACATAACTTTACAAGCAAAATTTATGTGGGCTATATTGCTTAGGAAAAAATCTTCCAAAAGAGAAGATTCTTGGAATTTTATCGTGAAAATGTAATCTGATTTTTTTTTTCATAAATGAATAATATTTATAACAGGTTTTTTTCTCGTTTTTACAATTGCTAACTTATAAATATATTTTATAACCAGCTTATTAAGCCACGTTACTCAGAATTGTATTTTCAATAAAATAGATGTGCGTTTTTATTTACTATTAAAGTAATCTAGCTTTCGCTTTACTTATTTGTGCTTTCAAAGATCAAAATTCTAGTCACTCTTCAAACAAAAGATTTACATTTTAATCAAAAAAAATGAATGCCAGTAATGTATTTTTTGATCGCGAACGACGATAGAATGAGCGATTAACTATGTATGTTAACTACTAGCCATATCGTAACATCATTCTCATACTTTAAATCTTAGATGAAACGAGAATTTAACTTACTTTTAACCATTAATCGATAAAAGCTTTTTCTAACACTGAAACAGTACATACTAATTCTATTTTTATAAAATAAAAAAAAAGGAATACTCGTTCGGTACCCAAACTTGTTCCAAATTATTTGATGATATTGTAAAAGGAGTTTATAATATATAAGTCATACGACTGTCCAATACATTTTACCGTAAACATAATAAAATCTTCATTTGATTTCAGTATATTCTACAATACATGGATTGAAAATTTTGTTAAAATAAAAAGATTATCGCGCTTATGATTTTTAAGCCAACCGTTTATTACTACAAACAAATGGTCATCTTATATTTCAAAGAAGGTATATTTTTTAAGTTTTAATGATTTGAAAGAATTAAAAATGTGTAATAAATTTTAAAATTAAACATAAAGTCTTATGAAGCATAAATGTCACTCTTTTTACAAATTAAATAAATTTTAAATATAAATAAATCCTTAGGTACGCTTTGAACTGTACTGTTAAACAAGAATAAGTAAAGAGTTTCTCCCGAGTAACTTTTAAGAAACAACGTCTGTTCCTATGACAGGCGGAAAAACATTTCTAATATTTTTGTATTTAATCACAGAAATTTCCAAAAAAATGAAAATAATAGACTTAAAACTCGTTGATTTGTTAAATAAATAAGAATAAAATTTGGGTGGTATAAGTTTACTTTTGTTGATTTTGTTACCGAAAAATACTTTTTGATATTTATAAAGAAGTAAGTTTAAAATGTCTAATTGCGTTCAAAATTTCACCATTTTCAATACGCAAAACAAATCTTGTTCTCGTACTGCTACTGTTTTTCGATCAGTTTCTCAATTACTTTTTTTGTTGACATTTTAAACATAATTAATCAATCGAAAAAAAGCATTCAACATCATAGATATCCATGTATTTGAACACGTCTTCATTATTCAAATAAAAAAAATAAACTGTGCATTATCGGATTCAATCCCGCAAACTTCGTACTCAATAGTTTGTTATGTCAATTATTTAAAACGTGCGGTGCGTTAATCAAATATTGGTGGGACCATAATTACGCGCCTGGAGCGTCAGGAGTTCTTCTGAGTTTGTACGATACCGAATATTGTCAAATGTTTGCTGCAAGCAATCTTATATATACGTGTTTCCAAAATATATGTTTTTGGCAGACAACGTGTTAACTATAAATGTTATATAATCCATTCATAAAATGTTATGTAACACCTGGGAACTGATCCCTTAAGGGTTAAAGGTTAATTAAAAATGTTTACACAATTATTTTAATAAAGTCTGGTGAAGATCATCTTACTTATAATTAAACAAACGTGGAATAACCAATTAATATCGAGTGCATAAAATCATTTTGATTTTTAAAAGCATTGTATTGTTTTTGAAAACCCTAACCCATTACAGCTGCCAATTTTTAAAACTATAATTTTTTTTTTATAAATTTAAATTACATTTCTATGCTATTTAGTGGCTATGTAAATAAATATTGAAATTGAAATAAATATGTCATATTTAAATAAATTTTACTCAAGGAAAAGCTTTGTGTATTTCAGCGCCCGGCAACCTATGCCACGCGTGCCGCTAGGTGACACACGGAGCTATTGGTAGCACGCCTTGAAAATAATAGCTATTAAGGTTAAGGCTAGTTTTTAAATTTCAACTTTGAAGGAGTCAGTAATGTTGAAATGATATTTTATGATGTTTTTATGTCGTGTGTATTATTAAATAGTTATAAATAAAAATAAGTAAAAATCTCATAATATATTTACCTCTTTTATTTCAGTGGCACAACGAGTGTTTAGTACTTTGAATTACTTGTTTTGTAGCACGCCAATGCATTTGGGTTGCCGACCACTATTGGCCATATGCCGTATTTTTGATCTATTTACCATCTGATACCTATAATTTTTTAATAAATGTTAAAATAATTCTAACAACTCTGCCATGTATTTCTCAAACATGGCTGGTGGGACTTTTATTAAAAATCTATATGCAAATAATAGCGTTGTATTAAAACCTCCCTTGAACAACTCCTTTTTTTAAAAGGTTTCCATTTTATTTTCTCTCTTACCAATCTTTTTTTACATGGTTCAAGTATTTAAAAAAACAATCAACATACATTCATCACTCAATATTTAAAATTGACGATATGCTACTGTTGGGACGTTCGACACCATTGAATATTTATTTTAACCATCTTGGAGATTTTGTTTCAATTTTTTTCAACAATTTTTTTTTCGATATTTAAAATGGAAGAATTTTTTTTCCATTGCCGTGGATAAATAATGATCCAAAGAGTATCACAATCACACTTTAATTTCTCATTTAAATCATCTGAGTCACATTTCATTTAATGATATTTTTATGTAAAAATAAAATGTCTTTATTTTCAAAAAAACGACAACTATCACTCAACGGCAATATTTCAATCTCAATAATAATGAAAATAAACAATATAATGTGATTATGTTATCTTCTAACCGAATACTGTGTAGTAATTTATATTTCATAATTCACTGAGCGGGAAGCTAATTTCTTAGAGTATCTGTTGTACCAGTAATAACTTACTCTTTTGCATTGAATAAATTCCAGGTAAACCCTTTCTATACGACCAATTAAATGTTGAGGATTCTCTTAACATATTAAGCACCACTCAAAACTTTTTCCCACATTAAGTGTTCTTCACTTAAAGGTTTGAATTGAGAGACCAAAACATTTAAGCCCAACTCACTCCAACACATTTAATTTATTTAAGTAAATTAGATTTATTTTATTTAATTGATGATTTTGATAGATAGGCGGTTACTCAGTATAATTCATAATTCAAAAAACACAAACAAAGAAACCTTTGAAAGTTTATACTCAGGAAAAGAACAAATAATGGTATTGCTAGTTACTTGTGAAAAGTATTATGATTTTGTGATCCTTCAATAAACTATGCATTGTTGTTAAAAATATTATCAAACAGCGGGCTTATTATACCAGTAATTACTTAGATACGATAAAAATTAGAAATACCAATATCACAGACAGACACTTATCGCCACTCTTGCAAGACCTTCCAAGCTTCATTTCTTGAGAAACATGTCTCAATAGCAATAATTTTTCATGGCTTTTTAACAGTTATATTAATACACAAATTCTTCAACGAGAAATAATAAAACATTAAAATGAATAGCCAGAATCTTTATTATTAAGAATTAAAATTTACTTCTATTAAATATTAAAAAAAAGATTTTTCAATAGAACAGTTGGCTCAAATATCAAAAAAACTCAACTGGTAAATCAAATTTAATTTACTTGAGTTTTTTGCTTCTTAGCACAATTAAATAATAATAAAATAATAGTATGATGATAATAACTAGATCTATCAGTGTTTGATTCTGATTAATTTTCCACGACCAATGAAATGGGGAAATTCCCAACCACGTTTCATTTTCAAGTTAAAAATTTGATTCAGTACTTAATTTTGTAATGAATAACCGATCGATACAGTTTGTTTAAAAAATTCAAACCAAAAAAAGCGAAAAGAATCACATCTTATTGGTATTTCAATCTATTGATTTAATTTTTAACTATATTTTCTTTCCCTACGCTTTTTCTCGCTATGTAAATCTGAAAACTTATTGTCTGTAGTCTTGTTCTTCAAGGCTATTTCAGCTTTATTACTTAGAGTCGTTATAAAGCTACGTAAACCACTTGCGTGACAACTGTTTTGAAATTATCTCTCAAAATTTCCAACTGAAAAGACAACTTTAAATTCAATGGCAGTCGTAATATTAAGTCTTTATTTAGTTGTTATGTGTCAACTCCACTAGTTTGAATATTTCATTCAATCTGGAGGGATATGCAAAATGAATACAAAATAACTTTATCAAATACAATTCTATACAGAAATAGAAAATACAGAAAAATATATATTTTTCACACATCACTAATACTGCCATAGTTAAAATAGCGAGACAATGATATTCTTCTTTGACACAAAAATTTATGTATACTCATTCAACGACATCATAAAAGTCTTTTAAAATATGTTTGTATACGTAAATATACGACACATATTGTTTTAAACAGTCCATATGTTGTTTTGGTGGCGTAGGCGAAAGATCTGCGAACTACTTTTTATTTCGACAAACTTTTACAGAAATGACGTAAGTATATAATATTCATAAATGCAAAAAAGTTGAGGCAAAATATACCAAGCATTACTTTTTTTTAGTTACAAAAATAAATTACTTTGTAATTACTTAAATTCACTGACACTCAACACGAAAAGAGGTTGTTTTATATATTTTTTTCTAAAACGATATTTACAGTAAGACAATACAAAACTGTCACAGATACACTTTATCAGCCTCTTGAGTTATGTAAACAGTATTTATTTTAGCAACAAATAGTTTGTAAATTAGGTTCATGATATCTCAATTTTCTTCTACAGTAAATTTCTTTTCAACTATAAGAATTCATTTCAATTGATTTGGTGATTAAAGTAATTAAAATCATTAAACACATCGTGCCTACGCAGTTAGTCATAAAATATTTTGAAATAAACAGATTTATTCTTTCATATCACTTGAAATTGAAAAATTACGTATTTATATTCAAAGAAGTGTAAATACCTATTCAAAACTTATATATAAGCTTTCAATGTGCCAAAGTTTAACACTTGACATTTATTTCTATTTTTAAAAACTAGAAAAACTTGTATGGATAGCTTTTTGGTTTAAATGAAATATTTTAGGAAGCAACAGGGCTCAAAAGCAAATACAGTTTTATCTTTAACATTCAGATCAGGTGTTTTCGTCGCAATGATATCTGTTTTATACGAAAGCACGCCATTCGAAAAACGCAGTCCCATATTCGTGTATTTTTAATATAACTCGTAAAGTATTTTCACATAAAATGAATTTATTGCTTCTGACAGGGGTACTTTTGGTTATATACCGTACCACAGACTAAAGCCTTACCTCTTCTCCCTGATTATATATTTAAAGACGGGACCTTGTGTCAGATGTTAAGAACTTGCGGGTATATTTTCACAAAATTTTACCGTGTAAGCTTTGAATAAAATATTTAACATTAAAAACATTACCAATTAAATTAGTTATAGCAAGACTTGTCAGGCATGCTTAGTTAAAGTTACAACTTGTAGTATCAGATAGGCGTTTTGTCTGTCATAAATATTAAACTTTTAATTTTACACATTAATAACAATCATAAACAATAGTTTATGATATTGACTGAAGGTGCTTGATGTAATTTCAATATCGAATTTGAATTGTTGTAATTTTGTACGATTCCACATGTTTTATCACAAACGACCCGGGTTTCACCCTTCGGCATCTTCAAGTATTCCATCACACGGATCATCAATTTATTGAAAATCCCCTTTCAATAACGACGACTCATTAGCAAGACCAAGCATTTAATGAAAGTTGTTATAGGTTATTGAGTTAATTATTATTGGATTGATATTTTTACATTTGTTTCAGCTGCAATTTACTGCTTGCCTATTGTTTAGTGTTTTCCTGTAAATAATAACTTTAATATATCATATATACGATACTAAGTGTTTATTTTACGTCAGTTCTGTTGCATCCGTGTGATAGAATTTCTAATGATTCCAAAAGGCAAAACCATTAAACGTTAGTGACAAAACATGTGGACTCATACAGCTTAAATTCGATATTGAAATTCCGTCAATTACCTTCAGTCGACTTCATAAAGTTAATAAAAATGGATTTCGACAACATTTTAACTCCTCTGTACTCGTTACCTGAAAAACAAGTGATATTTTTAGACAGCAGCAAATAACATCGTACAATCACTCTTTTTTCAATGTAATAAATGAGCTTCACAAAAATATCTTAACATGTGTGCAAAGTTATAAACATCATGTTCAATAAAAACGTATAGCGCTACGGAATTTTATTATACTATATTTATATAGACGTGTTAGTTATTTTAGCTTAACATGACGTGATATAACAATAGCGTCACGTTGGCATAAAACGGCGAAATAGACTTAACTTACTATTCTGTGAAACTTAATACGGATTTTTTATGCAAAGTTACTGCCAATCTAAAGTAGTTTCATATTTGTTTATAAATAAGCATAAATCAATGAAATACAAAAAAAATAGGACATACGAAACGTTGCATTTAGTTACGTTGAATTCAGTTCAAATAACCACATCATTGACTGAATCAATATATATATATATATGTGTGTGTATATATATATACAATATACATATTTATTGAAGTTATCAAAGATTACAACTGTAACACTGTGAAACTGGCAGTTTTGATGAAGGCGTAAGCCGAAATAGTTATCAACTATATGTCTTATGAATTTTGTAGAACTAAAATACATTGCTATTTTTTCACCGTATTATGGAGTTCTACCAAGTAAATAACAATTCAATCAATTACAACTGTAAATATTGATATGATGTCTTGATGCAAGCTTGAAAATCTGACCTATAGATTTACAAAATTTCACAACGCTACTGTTCACCACTAAAGACTTGATGATTGAAAACGAAAATGAATTGATTAATACATGCGTATTCTATGATAACGTACTACACATATAAAATGTATTTTTTTTTAATGAATGATTTTGTATTTTAAAAATTATTTACCCGAAAAAGACATTATAATCCATTTCACCATAAGGCCAAATTCTCAGAAAACTTCAAAAAATAGTGTATAAATTCGGAAGTCTAACTTTTAACCTAATTTATATTGGTTTCCTACTTCTGTTATTCGCATGGAAACTTCTTTCCGTAAAGAGGTTGACTTATTCACGATTTCCCAAAGAAACTTCGACAAAATCCGGAAAAAAATATATATATGTAGAAAGAAACTTTGGGGCAAATTTTCGGATACGACTACGTGAGCAAAGCATTTCAAAGAGTTTTATTTTACTCACAATATGCTAAAAAAACATCTGCTTAGTATTCCAGTAGACGTTCAAACTATATCATATTCTTAAGTCTTTAAAATTCTCTATTGGACTTTGCTATAATATTTTAATCAAGAAATCAGGATATCATGATAAATTTTATTAAAATTAAAATATCAATTGACCAACTGTATTTGCTTATCGATAGAATAACAATAAAATGTTTTATTCGTCAAAATCTTTTATATTTTTGTTCTCGGTGTAAAGTATAAATAGTTTAACTCTTAGGAGCCATTAATGGCGTAATACAACATAAGTTTTCATAGAAAAATAAATGTAACAAACTCTCTTTTTCGAATAATATAATGATGTAACTATGATGGCCAAAGAAGGACAAAGGTTTTCTTTTTGAAATCTCTATTTTACCATACACATTCTTGCACTTCAATGCTATCAAAAAACTAGATCACCTAATAAATTTAATCACTCTTAATGTGCTAACTGTAATTTCTTGATTTTCAGTTGATAATGTTCGCGATGAGCGAAACCGGTCCTGATAAAATATATATTGTTAAAATAAATACTAAAAAATGAATTCTTGTCTATCTCAAAATAAACATAAATTTCCCTTCTTTGCATTTGTTGTAACCTATCTTTTTATCAATGTATTTTTATAAATTATCTTGTTTGATTAATGAATTATTGTTCATTTAAAAATGATTTTAGTTTTCGATTTTGTTTTCGAGTATCGTTCAGATGTCTTTGACCAAAAATATCTAGATTTTTATTATAAATATCTTTTTTGTTGTATTAACGAAACTAATTATACATTTAATACAATATATCATTAGAGATTTGTGGGTATTGATTCGTTCTTTAGATTTAAAAAGTAATCTATTCAATAATAAGTATTTAAATTCTGTATGATTATCTTCATATTCATCCCATAGTTCTTAAGCCATTTGCTTTGAATATCTGGTTATAATTAATACTCAACATTGTGTAAACAGGAATAAAAGTTATTTATTTTGTTAGTTGATAACGGGTGCTTTGCGATGAGCAAACCCGATTCAAAGTAATGTTTTATTTATTTCAATATAGTACCATTCTAAAAGGCAATAAACACTTTACATCTAACATATTAATGAGTTTTAAAACATGTTGAACGCGTAGAATGTGGTAATAACAAACATTCTATGAATACAAACCCATTTATCAGGTAAAATTATTAAATTATTATGACTGGAATATCTTAATGTTACACATATAACAAAAGAAATGGTTTTAAATAAATAGAAAAGCAATGCTTTTTTGTCATAAAATGATTGAATAGATAGATATTTTTGTATTTTTAATTTTTTTTGAAATGGCTTACAAATTCTGATTATTGCTCCTTATTTGAGCCAGGACTAGAATTTTAGATGATGACAACAAAATGTAGAGGTCACTTACCAAAATGGAAAAAAATATTCAACTAGAAACTGGAATGTCGCAAACATTTTTTTAATCAAACAAATGTGGTTCTCGGCTCAAAAATAAAGTGTGCAGTGAAATATTTATGTTATATATTGAGATTTGAATATAATATATCAATAAACTTTGTTCATACGAAAAAATCTTGAACAAAATAAAGCATCAAAGAATTTTAAGCATAAAAGTACTGTTGTTTACTATTATTGTTTTGTTTTACCAAAGCTGAAGTTGGTAACAAAGCATAATGATGATTTAGATTCACTAGGGCTGTATATAACGTACCTCATCAAGTCATAAACTTCGCGGTAAGGTCTGTTTTAAATGCGAAGAGCCGTGCGAGGGTTCGTCTGCTAAATAAATCATCTCGCGACATCCCACGACACCACGTCGCGACACTTTTTATAATTCACGTCGCACAACTCCCGAGGTGCGTTGCAGAATCGTGACCTTCCAAGCACCCCCCCTTTCGCGTTCAACTTGACCAATCTTTGTTTGCTTCCGAAGCTTAAAAGGAATAAATTTATTATTTAGGCAGGCGATTTTTGTTTTGTGAAAAGCTTTTGGGTATTACACGGTGAATAAAATAGCAATGTATTTTAGTTCTACAAAATTATTTTTAACAAATATAGTTGATAGCTATTTCGGCTCACGCCATCGTCAGAACTATCAATTAGTTCTGACAAATAATTTTGTAGAACTAAAATACATTGCTATTTTTTCACCGTGTTACAATGGAGTTCTACCAAGTGAATGCCAATTCAGTCAATACTTTTGGATATTGTTATATTTGCAAATAAAACTTTTCAAAGCTCGTAACGTACCGTACTTTATTTTATGATTTTTTCAATTCATGAACTTAAATTCGAATAAGGTCTTACTTTGAATTATAATATTAATCATAAATACGTAAAAATAATCACATTTCCTATATGCGGTGAGTCAATTATCCAACACGACAAGAATTGAAAATGCCTGACAAAATATTGTTTCGGCAAAGAAAATATATAAAAAATTGATATATGTACAATAGGATTCTAAGATATCATCTATTTACCTTTAATAACTCAGTAAGCTAATTCATTTCTAATATTTAACTAATTTTAACTACAAATATCGACTAATATTATGAAAACAGATTTATGGGTACGGCATTATCACTCAAGATGAAGCATAAATTTGTCTATGGAGTTAACTTTAACTGTCAAGACTCATGTATGGCCTTATACCTCAGTATAGTTACACTTATTTATTTTAAAAAGTGGTTTGAAATAAATTATTATAAAAACCCTTTTGTTCAACGTTTGTTCTTAGAAGCACTGGAAACAATATTGCGTTTAGCTAAGACTATTAACGTTTTTAAAGATACAGATACATAGCAATATGTATGTAAAAATATCTGTATTAAAGATATATTGTATAAACACAATTATTGAACACTATTTCATTTTAAAATGTCATTTCAAAGAACTAGCAGCTGTTGAATAGTTATTGTCAACAGAAATTGATCGTTATATATTTTTAAATTTAAATTGTTGGAACTTTGTGTTATTTTGTTGATTCCACATGTTTTGTCACTAACGACACGGGTTTCAAAGCTTAACGTCAATTCTATTGCACTCGTGTGATAGGATCCATGAAGATAACAAAACATGTGGATTCCTATAAAGATTCAACAATTCAAATTTGGTATTGAAATTTCATCAAGCACCTAGAGTCAGTTCAGCTATTAAACTAGATTTTTCGATATAAGCTAATGAATACATCAATTTTGTTCCTAAGATCTATGAATTCAAACATTTCTAGCATTTATTCAGAAAAAAGTACTGAAATATTATGTGTAGTTGTGGCAAAAATTATAATTGTAAAAAATATTTACTGTACATTAATTTAAGGAATTAGTAAATCTTCATTTTCATGGTAATGAAATGTTAAGTATGACCTTACCAGGGATGGAACCGCTCTTTAATATTTATAGAAAAATATTAGTCTACGATGTCAAAAGCAGCTAGTTTTTTTAATTACAACCATTTTTCCATTAAAAAAAGATTTGCATGGTAAGCTGCCTTTTTACCAAAAATCTCAAAGTTCAATTAAAAAAGCAGTAACCATAATCGTTTTTATTTGAAAGCTTAAATCGTGTAGAGAACACTCTAATCTTTCTATTCTTCAAAAAAGTCATTCACACGCATTGTTGACCACACAATTATGAAAACGAATGGATCATTAGGCATCTATAATGTAATTTTTTTTATGGCCACTTCAAAAAAATATCTTTTTTTCCCTTTCATAACAATCTGGAGCTTTCAGATGCGATTAAAAGAATGGTCAGTAGGTACTTAGTTAGGTTCCGTTAATTGCTAGATTAATTTATCAAGCTTGGGCACCTTTAGAGCATGAAAAATACTTTTGTAAAGCCAATGAAATGTTTCCATTCGCTTTGGCTTTCTTAAAAGCTCCGTGGACATTTTCTTCGGTATATATTCAGTGGCGTGGTATTGGGCATAACGGAAAATTACTGAAACTTTTAATTAGACAGTTATTTTCTATTTAATAACGAAATTGTAGTATTTTATAATATAGCGTCACCTTAACCTTAATACTACCAATCTGAAACATTTATAAATATACACGAAATAGCCAATAAACATATTTTTGATTTATCGGTCATAAGTCTTTCGTGTTATCTTTCAAATGGTACACGTTGTTTTTAAAAATTCACAAAACTCGAAGTGAGCATTCATCTATAAATTTTAAAATTCAGTTCATTAACAAATGTAAAGTCTATTTTTTTTGCTCGAAATAATGTTGAAATAAATTTGATGAACAAAATATTCAGATATTTTCAAATCTTATATTATTCCTAATTCTTTTATATGATTTATTCTCCATCTAACCTTCCGAATTTTAAAATAATAAAAATAATCTTAAATTATACAAGTCTAGTCTGCTTTCGCTAGTTTTTGAACCCATAGTTTTCAGTACTTGCTACTTTTAACTAAAATATTTCGTATAAATAGACTTGTTTGTAAATTGTATTCAATCAGTTGATAATGCTCACGATGAGTGAAACCGAACCTGATAAAAATATTTACATAGTAGAAATAGTAGTAAAAAATGTGTTTTTATTATTTTATTTAAAATATTATGCCTTTCCATCAAGAAGTGACAGTTAGACCTTAAAAGTAACCTTCCAATGCAAGAACATTTTTTTGTTTAAGGAAAAACTTATTTTATATTTATTAAAATTATTTTTCACGCTAGTTTTGCATTAATATAAAAAAAACTTCTTACACACATAGTGCGTAGGAAGTTTGCTGAAACTTAAATCCCAACAACACTTTTATCGGCACGTCACTTTTAAGGGTGTTGTAAAATCTTGAAGCCTTAAATGGAGGCTGGGAGAAGAAGTGGCCTTTGCGTTGAGGTCATTAATCAAACCTACCCGTCGCTGAAAACACTTACAGCCTTCTCTTAAGCTATCTGTAACAGTCTCTCTGATACGCCCGGGAGAAAAGTTTTGCTAAAATAATCGCCGGGAGGAAGCTTGCCGGAGCTTATAAAGATGGCCGGTTTTCCTGGAAAAAGCTACTGATATAAATTATATCTACTGCTTTATACATAGAAAAAAATAAAAGGTGCCCCAACGTAATGTCCATTAGATTTAGTGTGTAAAGGATATTTGTATGAAAGAACGCAGTATTGTTTCGCAAACTGAAAAGTTTTTACGGCAGTGAAATGACGCGATGAACGTTTTTGTAACAGTTAAGTGATGCATATATGACTACTTCATTTTTATTATGAATGCATTATGAATATATTGAGCTAAGAAAATATGAATTTCAAAAATAGTTTCCACTTACGCTTAGCAGGATAAAGAAAAACCCACGAAGTTGTAATGTATTTAATTTCTATTATACATTAAAAACTTAAATTCTTACTCTAATTCTGAAGGAGGCTTGAGCCGAAATAGCTATCAACTATATCTTATAAATTTTGTAGAACTAAAATACATTGCAATTTTTTCACCATGTTATAATGGAGTTCTACCAAGTAAATGGCAATTCAATCAATAAAAACTCGATTACTTATTTTTAAAATAAATCAACTTCTTTAATGGTAGATATTAATGTTAAATCAAAACTTATTACATAAGAAAATGCGACACATGTTTCAACTCTTTAAAAAGTATCGCCAAACGAACTTTTTACCTTAAACTTAGACATTTGTTTGTATTATTCAATTTTAGTGATAAAAATATTTTTAGAAACATTTCACCATATTTAGTGGAAGGAGGTGCTTAATCTCAAATACCAACAATTTTCCTCAACAATCATTGTATAACGTATACAAATTCATAACCATAGTAGATTTAACTAACATAGTGCTTTTACTACAAGGTAAAATGTTTATCCACCATAACAATTTGATATTCAAATCAACTTCTAAAACAGTCGATCATAAATCAGAGATAATATATAAATCATGCTAGTATTACTGCACCCTTAATCCTCAATTCTAAAATACTATTATAATGTAACTGTTTGTACGGAACCTGATATATAAATTTTGAAATTTGTGATATTTTTTGTTCATAATAATTATTTTATGTAAACATAGCTATCAGAATTTATTTATTAAAATTATTTGTCTATTAATTGAAAACAGTACAAAAAATATTTTTCATATATAAAGTTAAAAAAAAAAAACAAAATTATACAGCTCTTTATATAATATTAACAGATCATACACTACGAGTTCATATATTCTGAAATCATTCATTGAACAAATAATACTTGTAGGTACATGACATAAATCGTATCGAATAAAATTGATAGTCGAACATCGACAACTCTTTTTCACCGTGCTATAATGGAGTTCTACCAAGTGAATGCCAATTCAATCAATAAATTGACAACTCTTATTGTTTTTTTTTGTTAAGAAGCGTTTTCATCGTGGAATAAATTAAAAAAATGTAAATTTTGTTATACAAAAACAAATATTTTTTTTTTTGTAACTCTTCCTTGAAATTTAAAATTTATTTAATGATCTGAGATGATGATTGTAGGAATAATTCAAATGTAATGAGATGATAATGAATCGAAAATATATGATCATATTCAAAAGACGACCAAATATGTTTTTTTAGCTCTTAAAGACACACAGAGCTTAATATTTAAGCTTACGAGCAAATGTCAACATATCGATCATTAACACCATGTCAGCTTCCAATTTATATCACAAAGATCCCGAATAGAGGATACTTAACAACTATGTAAATATATAATATCTGCGTATAATAATTTATGATATCGAATTAATTTTCTTGGTAGAATTTTGATATCAAACTTTAATTGAAACTACTTTAACTGACCACTAAACTGAGCTACTGTCAATTATGTTGCATCTGTGTGATAGAATACACAAAGATGCCTAAAGGCGAAACCCAGGCCGTTAGTGAGAAAATATATGGAATCGTACAAAGTTTCAACAATTCTAAATGTGCGTTACTCATTTTTTATCACCCCTTATTAAAGGGAGAATGAATACCATGATACAACTAGTCGTTATTAAGTCGCTGTTGCTACACCCCATTATTAAAATCGGGTGAATGGGGAAGAATGTTAGATATTACAGACATCTATGTCTTCAACAAGAACTGTAGAAATAAGTTGATAAATCAATTAATATATATGTCTCAATTGGGATTCCAATAACGTTGAGCATTGAAACACGATCTGGTATTTTTAAGATTATTTTATAGCAATTATATTGTTGTCTGGCGAATAAAAAAATGTTGTTTTTAATCTGAAATACAACATTTTTAAAGGAATAAAAAATTTTCAAAGTGATAGCATGAAATATTAGAACGCCGTCTTCTCTCAACATTGTAATGTGAAAATATCGGTTTTTGCTTTGAGACGCCTTACATTATCGTAAATAATCTTAAGATGTCCGATAATACCATTTGTGAAATTATCCTTTACTATCTATGATGCGTACTGCGCACATTTATTCTATATGGCTCTTTCATTTTGAATAAATTCAAATAATCAC
Source organism: Himalopsyche japonica (assembly GCA_028555115.1). NCBI lineage: Eukaryota > Metazoa > Arthropoda > Insecta > Trichoptera > Rhyacophilidae > Himalopsyche > Himalopsyche japonica. The sequence continues at coordinate 170,502 of JAHFWJ010000586.1, forward strand.
TTCTCCCTAAAAGCAAACCGTAATAAAGCGTATTCACGATATTGAATATTATAATATTTCAACATCGATGAATTAATTCAGTGGCGTATCTAAATGATATCCCGGGGCTATTGATTTATTCCACAGCTCGTTCTCTGTTTGCTTCGATAATCCTCGGAGCGGATTTCGCAACACGCCGCCCCTGTCGTCCACTTTGCTTGCAGGCTTTAGGGCTACTGCATTTCATATTTAATACACAACTGATATTTCATATTCGTCCATACATAAGCCGTTTTATATCAAAAGTTAATTAATGACTGATTAATAAAGACGCTTTAAGTTATTCAGGAGTTATTCATTTCTGTATGTGCAGACCTATAATATATATACGATCATGAATCATAGCCTCGAAAAGTGTTTGTTCTATATTATTTTACTAATTTCTTAACATCGTTTGTTCAATAATATATATAGAACAATATACATATTTTTATAAGTCGATCAACCCCCAATTGTATAAAAAGTAATCATAATACAAAAACCAAAAGTTATTTTAAGCTATTAAATTCATCATTCTTTGATTATCATAAAGACAACAAAAAAATGTTCGTTTTTTTAGGCTTTGCAAAATATAATATATGTGTTATTAGTTGATAATGCTCGCGATGGGCGAAACCGGTCCTGATCAAAAAATATATTGTGGTAATAAGTACAAAAAATGTGTTTTATTATTTAAAATATCATGCCTTTCCATCAAGAAGTGACAGTTAACACCTTAAAAGTGTGTTATATTACTTGAAATAAATAATGGTATATAACCGTATTTTTTCCCATTTATCACTATACAAGGACAAGTGTCAGAACATAAATGATTGTTATGTCTTCTCTATTGTTTCGGCATTTATTTTATTCAATGTCTATAAAGACGACCTACTTATTAAAATTGTACTTTAAGCGATTTAAATTTCAAAGATTTAAAATATTTTTCAAAAAGTGACCAATTTGTTTTAACCTCTCATCTCATTTGAAAGGTTTACAAAATCATTGAAGTGACTCATATAAAAATATTTTGACTTATGAAGAAACTTTTTTTTTCATATAAAATAGAGTGATACATTTATTCTAAGATTTAACTTCGCCATATCTTTATATCCATTATGTATAATATTCAATCAACATACATCGTTACTCCACATTATGACTTCAGTTATAATGTGGAGTAACTTAAAAATTTCCTACTGTCATCTCAAAATATCGTGTACTAGAAATAGTGCACTCTAGATGGCCTTAACTTAATGATCATGCATATAGAACGGAGTGCGTAAGCTTTTAATGTCAGTTTCTGATTGTAGAGTAGGATTTGATAATAAATAGCTTCCTTCCGGCGTTCGTAATATCGAGGATTTCCTGTGTGCTGTCAAAAATTACTTATTGGGTCTGATACATTGATGTTTTACTTTACTTTGATAACCCTCTGAGACATTATGTCAAGTACGCCAAATAAAAAGGATGACTTTTAGTATCATACATTGTACAATCTCTTACGTGCTAGAGTAGACATAGCATTAAAGAACTTTATATTAAGTTAAATTCCCTAAGTATCACAATAGGTGGTATATATTGAAAGGGTTAATAGCCTGTAAAAAGTTTATCAAGGACCTGATTACTTTTCTTAATGTTTTATTACACTTCTTAGTGGAAATTCATTATACTTAAATAAATTAATTATATTTTGTTTATTTTTGCTTCCTTAAATCATAATGAAATGATTAAGACGACCGGATTAACTCATTGCAATCATTGCCAACATAACAATGTGTAAGAAGAATTTAGTACTAAACACATCAATGGATTAAAAAAAAATATGAAAGCAATTCAGACGAAGTATTTCTTCGTCTTAAGAGTGAAAATTTTAACAGAATTGTTAAGATTGTAAGACCTTTATAAAACTTAAGACATAAAGCTTTGTTTTGAAATATTATAAGAACAATTAACCTGTTTGCAAAAATTGCGATAGTAAAACTGAAATTCTCAGAATAATCTTAATCACTACATTTAAATTCTCAGAAATATTAATTGAATAATTTCATGCACAGCCCTACTATGTTTTATTCTCTCGCGTACTCAGTGCGCAAAAGATAGATTGTTTTTAAGGAGAACTCGCTAAGTGCTGTTCCGGAGTGTTTTATTCCAAGACAGAGGAGCTTCAGGTTCAAGAGAGGGGGTAAAGGGAATGGCCCATTGATCGCATCAGCCAGGTATACATATTGAAAGAGCCGAAGCGAATTTTGCGTCGTTGCTAATTTATTATTTTCTTTTCAACTGTAAATTTCATTTTGTTATTAAAATTGAATTCAACATTCTATTTGTTACTTGAATAAAAGATACAATTATACTTCTGTATCTATACATATATTTGGGTTAACACTATCAGTTGGGTTAATAAAAGCATTTTTTGAAACTTTTACTCGTTCAATTGAAATACTTAATTCTAATACTACTTCTCCCCTACCAACCCTTCTGCTTTTTTCCATAACATGTCAGCATTTCATCATTTATAAGTTCTACTGTAGAGACACTTTGAATATTTCTTTATATTTGTCTTATGACGTCATGTTTTGCGTGGTTTGAATCTGATAAATATAAAACTGATGAGTTTGTTAGAAGAATGACATTTTCAGGACAGAAAAAATTTCGATATTGGCTTGTTATAAAAAACATAATAGTTTATAATTTCATTGAATTAGCAAACTGTATGGAACACGGGATAAAGATAAGAAAACTAAAAATTTAAAAAAAAAAACCATTACCAGAAATTTTTTATAAAATATAATTCACTCAATTTGTCACTCTTTGACACTTAATATTTTTGTAAAACTATACTTGATAAATTCATCAATTTATATTGAATTTTGTTGAATAATTATTTATACTTATAACAGTTATAAATATAAATATTTAATAAGAAAGAAATTCTACAAAATCATGGTCATGAAAATAAATCGTCTTCCACGACTTTAATCAGAATTTCAAAATGACGATCTATCTATTTATCTATCTTTATTATTATATCTAGCTATTTTCAATCATAAAATTCAAACCAGTACACTCTGTATGATACCAGAATACTGTATTTTTCACGTCTATTTATACACAACGTTTACTGATTTATTATGCCCACTTTAACCAGTCTAGCCAAAAGTATATCCTGAAAATAAAATATTGTCTACTTTTCAAAAAAATCAATTTCCACCGAGATAAAAACGTAAAAATAATTATTAACATAAATACAATAGAAAACAAGAAAGCTATGGCATAACAGAAAGTTTATAAACCAAAATTTTGTTACACGATGAAAAAAATAGCAATGTATTTTGGTTCTACAATTTTTTTTTTTTTAAATATAGTTGATAGCTATTTCGGCTGACGCCATCGTCAGAACTATTAACGACTAAAACTTAGACATAAAACAACTGTGCAAAATGTGTGGTTTAATTTACAGTGTATAAAGTGTAAAATGACCCCAAGTTACAAATGTACAAATCAAGAGATAGTTCTGACGATGGCGTGAGGCGAAATAGCTATCAACTATATTTTTTGAAAATAATTTTGTAGAACTAAAATACATTGCTATTTTTTTCACCGTGTTATAATGGAGTTCTACCAAGTGAATGCCAATTCAATCAACAAAATTTTGTTAGTCACTTAATCGCAAAAATCGTGATTTTTTTTTTTGCTGATACAATACTTTTCCTTTGAGAGTTACGTTTTTCAACATAGCTTTAGTAAATCTAACAAAATATATATTAATATTCTGCGATTTTTACCTCATGATGAACAAGTGAGTAAATCTAAATCGATACAAAAAGGTAACCGAAAAAAAAGCCGAAGATACGCATATTTTTTTCAAAAGTTTCTATGTTAGTCACTTCTGGTGGTATTATAGACATGTATGTTTCTGTGGAAAAAAAATCTAGAATTGAAATAATACACATATATAGTCTATCAGAATTTCATTTAAATATTGTTATAAAAATTTACATATGCCATTTTTCTTTCGATTTCTTTCATTGCTTTATAGATTGATATTTCGATATTTGCATAATCTCAAATCATAACTTAATTCTAAAAAACGGTGCGAGGAAAATTAAGTGTTAATCAATCTGGTCTTTTAGCGAAAGGACATGGATGTCTTAGTTACAATCAATTCTCGTAAGAACTTTAATGAGATAATCTAACAAGATTCTATTTAGTTGACAATAAGATATCGAATCATTAAAAAAACATAGATAACAATTTTTTCCTCAAACGCATTACAGAAATTTCCTCAAAAAACATTTAATCCACATTAAAATTTATTATGCAGTATATTCAAAAACAATAAGCAGTAAATTGAACTATACCTGATGTTTTAATACAAAAAATATTTTAAAATCTTATCCAGCAAGTTGGTTTACAATTACTTTCCTGTTTTCGCGTGCAATCAATGTTTCAACAACTTTATCGACCGAAAAAATTATTCCACTCTTTGCGTGTATAGCCCTAGCAGAGCTGCACTGGACTGATTTTTAATACACACTTTTGGGCCTGAGAAAAATATACACATAATTAATTTTATATTAAGCACTTTGTGTTTTATCCACATATTGAAAGCTTGTCGTTTTAAATAATTTAAATGAATCTAGTTAATTATCAAGATTGCTTTAATCCCTTGAGCAATGAGTGAATTCCTTAAATTCTTTTTAGGAATTCACTCATTGAAAAGTTAATTTTGATAACAATCAAGTCAGAGTGGCCAATCGTCCAGCGTGAGGTTGATCCGTTGTAAATTCATTTCAGAGCAGTTTCGCAGTACGTAAATTACATGTGACTTAAAAATTATTGACCGTATTTAACATAGTTTCCTTATAGTTCTTCCGTGTTCTAAATATCCACTTTTATCTTTAAAAAGGCGACCAGTGTCCGAAAGTATTACCGTAAATGTATAGTTGCCTCATTACGCTCCAGTTGCCTTTTGATAAATAAAAAATAGGAAAGTTAATTTAAGTAATGTACATTATTTAATTTAGCGGAAAGGTCTAAGGGGAGGTATTCGATACTCATGTTTCTAAGGGTATTGAAATACACAGAGATGCTTTAAAGCATCCTTAATTTTTGTTTACCCAAAAAATGGAGAAAAAATATGTTGTAAAAGATATGAAGAATTTAAATTATTTTTCTTGAAGTTAATTTCTTTTATAAGAATACAATTATGTAAATTGAAAAATATACTTTTGTATAAATACATAAATTGATCTATCTACGTCCTATTTTATTATTTTCCGGTAAACAACCAATCAATCAGTAATAGAAAGAATTAATTACCTCTAACTGGTATTGGAATTTAACGATAAATTCTAAAGCTTACGATAAACTTTAAATATCTTATCATTCTTCAATTTTAACAATTTTAACAATTTTACATCAATAAATCGATAATGCAACCAATTTCAACTCGTAAAAAAATTGTGGTTTTATGGACGATATTATATGTTATTCCACCAAAACTTGATAATGTTTATATAGTGTTTTTCAATTGGACGTTCATAATTTGTTTAAATATAAATTAAAAAAGGGGTGTGTGAGAAATAAACTCTATTTATTGTATTTAAATGTATAATTTATTAAATTACGTGGTAAATATAATATTGTTCAAATGTATGTCGTGGCTTTGCTTAATGGCACCTATTCGAGAGATTAAATTTTCAATGAATTTGTCGTATAAATTTGGTTGAATTTGTTGCATGGCGTTTTTTATGTTGACTTCAAGGGTTTAAATTGTTTGCAGCTTATTTTCAAAGTTTTGTGATTTACGGTAACTCCAAAAGAAAAAAATCTAAAGGTATTAAATTGCATGATTTTGGTGGCCAGTTAACGTCACCGCCGCATGAAATAAACATGCCCACAAATCGCTCTAGCAGAATTTCTTTTTAAATTTGTTAACTTTTACACGTGCTCAACGTTACATTTTGCGATACAAACGTTTTGTGATCATTTGCCGGACTCTATTCAACAATTGACAACAAATTTGACAGATGTCATTTTAACAACATAGCTATTATAACCTACCACATTTTATGCGTTTTTAATGTAAAACTATAGACTAAACATTGCTTTAGCCATAGACTCAATACTTGGACTGCAATATAGAAACTAAGAATGAATTCGAATGCACTAAGGCGATTTATCTGTATAATAATACTTCTAGATTATACCAATACCGTTATGAAATTTAAATTTCTAGCCCGGTGTTTCTGGAAGGCTTGAACGATTGAAATGTACATAAAAATATAAAAAGCATATTTTTACAGTAAGGTACAGTTGCAACCTAAGAAAAAGCCAGAATATTTCAAATAAAAATTCAAAAATCAGCGATTTCAATATGAATATAAAACAGTGTGTATTTTATTTTCAGTGAAGAATAAACAAATCATTAGCGAAAAATCCAAGATTCTAAATTCAAATTTGGTTCAGTACATTTTACAGCAGTCAAATACAGTTTATGTTGAGTGTATAAAACATGTAATTTGTTACATAAAAGCATTTTAAATTCAATTAGTTTTTTACTCCTCGTCTACAAAAAAATATATATAATCTTTTAGTTGTAAACAATTTTAGGGCTGGCAATCAATTTGCATTTTTCTTGTTATTTTTTTTCTTCAACATCAAACGAAAGTTTTATTCCAAGATTTATTTACTTAAATCTTTGAATTTCGATTTTTATCTTATCTGTAAACAGAAAATTTCAACGCAGAGTAAAATATTATGAATACATCAGCGCATTTGAAAGATTCACGATGCTAACATTTATTAAAACATAAAATGTTTCAGACTACTAACTAACCCGTAGGTTTTCATATAACAGGTACAATATATTTATCATTAAAAATGGATTAATTGGTCTTTAAATAACTAAGAATTCAATTTAAAAACCTCACAAAATTTATCGTAATTATTCACCAAAGTTATGTATGGAATAAAGCCATTTAGCACTCTTCAACGGCTTTCATCAACATGATGAAAATTGCATTTGATGATTAATTGAATTGAACGAAACATTGAATTCCATATAAAAATATCTTAAAAACCGAAGAACAAAAGTTTAACAATCGAATACATCATTTTCTCGGTAGTTTTTAAAATCGTACAGGTGGGTAATGTAAAACGATTTTTGTCTGCGTTCTTTCATCTGATATGAAAAAGAAAGTATTTTTCAAACGAAGTTTTGCTTCTTAATAGTTTTCTAAATATTACCAGTAAACCAAATTTTTTTGTATTATTTTTGTCACTTTCAACTCATTGTAAATACTACTGGAAGTAAAAAAAAACATTATTATCAAATTGATAGAGCGTTAACATCTATGAATCGTTCATGTCAGAGCTGCTCATGTATCTTTCACCTCTTAGGTATTGATTTATTTGTTGTTAAATTGTTCTGTCTTTGCTGATAGATTTAAGTCGCTACAGAGCTGAACAATCCAAAGTGAATCTGTTTCTCGTCAATACCACACTATTTGTCGTGTCACATTATATTTATAGTTTTATCCCCATATATTATTCTCATACGCATATACATTTTGTATACTGAATTATTAAGCTTTTTAACGACAAATCTATAGGATTCGTAAATTTAAGCTAATAGAACTTTCCAATAATCTTAATTTTAATCCTGAAATGAAAGATGAAATCGATATTATAAAAAATGTGAGATCCGCTATCAAAAGATATACTTATTTTAATTAGCGCTAATGAAAATAGCTATTAAATTTTATATTAAATTGTGTTGTACATACTTGGTATTATCGTGTTATTATTATGACCTTTTCGAAATATGTAGACACGTGTACGCAAGCTGTATTTTCTATTAAATGGGATTTTAATGAGTAAGTATAATACATTAAGTCATAACATAAATTAAATTTGAAAAATATATATTTACTACACTATCTTTCCATCTAACTAATATCAATTTATTATTAAAACTTAATTTTCAGTACCAAAGTCAAATGTGAATATTTTATTTCACTTAAATTATATATTCATATTCTCGTGTTTAAGCTTATACTAAAAATTACTTTTAAATATTATGAAATGTTTTGTTTACGAAAATAATATATGATAGCAATAAGTTTGTGTAATACTTTGCATTAAATATCTGACGGAAGTAATTGAGAGATTAAAACAAAAGTCTAATTTGTTTTACCTAAATATTGACATCAATTTTCCTTACGTCTTATGAGCTTTAAAAAATAAGTAGTTTTTCATCTTAAAATACACAGATACGTAAATACACAACGACTCTTTTTGTTTTTAAACAAACCTATTGAAATGTGTTGTTTATAATATGATTTGCAGTCAACAATTTGCATTTATCGTTTTGTAAAAGAACAATTTATAATAATGTTTTATGTTGTCAATAAATATTGGCTCCTAACACTATGTTGTCATATGTCACATAGATTTGGTAGAAACAATCTTTGCAGTTATTGATTTCTTTGAAATAAATAAAAATAAAAACATGTTTTCTATTTTCACTATTTTTTTGAATATGATTGATGAATAATTTACTGTTGGCACTGTTTTCGTTTACTTGTTGAATTCAAGACGTTATGATAAATTATAAAAAACGACCAAAAGTCTCGCTTTATTAATTTTTCAAAAAAGACAATTTCAGATTTACAACACTGTTCTACTGAAGGTGTTATATTATACTTTATACATGTATATGCTGCATTAATAACACGTTTACACAAAAAGCACTGGTCTACTTCTATTCTGAAGTCATACCATAAAACAACAGGTGGCATAAATTTCCCCGACAAATAAATGAAAATATACGACATTTATTCACGACTCGTTAACCCTTTAAAGCATAGTGTCACAAATAAGGTGATTTTAGCTACAATTCAATAAATCAAATGGTTAATTGAGGCCGAATTTTTCCGGTTTCTCTTTGAAATTCTTTACACTTACATAACATTTTTTTGCAACTAATTACATCAGTAACAATATGTGCTACTTTTTTATCGTATGTTATATAGGGAATTATAATGGTTTAGTTTATTCTTATTTTGCATATCCCATGATAGCTATTATATAGAGATTGCTTTACCACGTGGAAATATAATATGTTGTGTTTTTAAAGCACTTTAGGATATGTACGTGAAAGTATGCCTATCAAATCATAAAAATACTTAACGTTAATATTTAAAAAAAAAATACATCAATCAAGTTAACATGAATGTTGTTTTTTTTTCAAAACAAAATCTGAAGAGGAATCTTTTTAAAAGTATTCTTTTGTGCTTCAGAAAAACCTTTTTATGCATTTTTAGATAGTCTTTTTCCGTTGTAAGAGCTTTTCTTAACGATCCTATGGGCCTGAGTTGAAGTATTGGTCAAGTCTTTTTTTTATGAAAAGTTCACGTCTTGGACAAAGTTGTTTTTAATACTACTATTTCTAGTAAATTCTATTCACTTTCCCTTTGTGTTATAAAATGTAAAAATAATTGATAATTGGTGTTTTTTTTCCAAAACTGTTACACTGTCACAATCATTTTCACAAATAAATTTACATAATAATGGAAGCCTAATTGATAAAATATAATATGCTGCATACACGCTGTTATCCTGTAAGATATCATTGCAACATAAATAATAATTGATTATATTGGAATTTATTTGATAAAACTCTATCCAGATACTCTATGTTCTATTTTCTACGCTTTGTTTATTACGAAGTATTATCACAAGCTTTCTTAAGCTCGTAGCCTGCTAAGCTAGTAGCCTGCTAAGCTATTGAAATGATACGCCATCAATTATTTTATAAACATATTGAATTATGTAGATCTGTAAACATAACATCGTTATATTTTAATGTATCTAATTTTAACAAGCTGTATTCAGCCGTCAACAGTACAGATGTTATCATTTCGAGAGATAATATAAATTTCAAATACAGTCATGAATAAATCGAAAAAAATAGTTTTTACACTGAAAAAATCTTGATAAGCATCAATTCGATCCTTCATTGTAGTGCTTATAAGATAAAAATGAAACCAAATGTTCATTAAATGTTATGTATCTGAAAAATATATACATTATTATTTTCAGAACAGAATTTTTCCTTGCTTTTGTGTTAAATTCACAATAAATATCGCCATAATTTATTTTTAAAACAAATACAGTAATAAGAGACGAAGTAGACTAAAATCTTTTGGTTCCGTCTTCCGCTCAGTTTGCTGGTGTTATTTCTGATTTGTGTCCCTTTTTAAATATTTTTCAACAATGAATCCTAATAACTTTGATAAGTTTTATTAGGATAACACCTTAATTATATAATAACTCTCATTGTTTTTACAACTATAAAGTTTGCGTATCAACGCATTTATTTTGGCATAGTGTTGTTATCACATTTCAATAAAACATCGTTACTTAGAAAGCAAAATTGTTTTTCACAATGATTTTGCGTAAATTAACTGCTCAATAGAATGGTTCTTTGTTTTATTAACAAATGGAACGTTTATTTGAAATAATTGTTAAAAAATTAATATAATGAAAAGTTTGCTTAAAATATTCTCCTCTGCTTCTGCATCTGTCTAGATATAGAAATTTATCCTAGTTATTTTCATTTAGTTTTTTATGAAAACATATTTTACTTTGTAACTTTTCTTAGAAATAAATCTTACTTTATAGATACCGAAACTTATATTCAAAAATTATTTATTTGGTAGGGGATTATTTCTTTTCCTCTAATTCAGTAGCAAGATAGTGGATGTGAAAAAACAGGCACGACTTAGGATGCGTTATGTACAAGGTACACAGAAAAGCTCTCACGAAATAAACGAAAGCACACAAGAAAGCTTGGGAAGGCGGTGGGTAGGGGAAAAAGCTTCTGAGTCTTGTAAAAACATTTTCCGTTTCGTATACACAATGAGGCTGTTCAATACATAAACCATTTACTGGCGCAAAGGTCCTTTTCCGTGTCCCGGGGGAGTCAATTCGAGGGTATCTACACATCTTGCTGTGTTATAAGAAATTTATTTATCTGGAAGTTTGAATATCAGGTACCGATTCAAAAAGATTAGTTGGTACCGTATTGTTTGCTATTTGAGATGATTATGTACTCGTTTATTCAAGTTCAATTTCATTACATAAAATATATACTTGAACAGAACGATAGAAATGAGTTTACTTCTTTTCAGTATTTTTTTAAAATTTATCTTTTACACATTTACGTTCTTTAGAAATGGAGTAGAAATTAACAATATTATGATACCGTATCATAAGTCTGGCTAAAAAAGTCTGAAAGTGCTTCTGCTTTGGAGATAAACAGTTTTACAAAAACAATAATATATTTCTTTTGAAGTTTTGTTTTAATAGACTTTTTTGTCATATTTAGAAATTTTAAAATTCGCATGATTATCAATATTCCTCGAATATCACAAATAATAACGTAAATCAATTTTTCAAAAATAATTCAGCTGTCATAGATCTAAATAAAGTAAAATATTAACTAGCATTTGTAATTCAAAATAGTAAATTCTCTAAGCACAAAGGCAGACATCTGGAAGAAAATGAATAACATTATTTCTCGCTTTATTTACTCTGCTTATAATTCAAACATTAAAATATAAAGACACGATTTATAATAGTTTCACAGCAATATAACACTGCAATATATGTTAAATATGGTTGATGTCATAAAACATTTATGTTGGTAATGAATGATATTTAAAGTTTTATATTTCATTTTCTAATTACTGATATTTTTTAAGTAGGCTCTGTCATCGATTGAGATCTTACGCGGCTTAAAACAATATCTCAACACTTATTTTGCCACAAATCTATTTTCAAAGAAGGGCATTAAGACAATCCATAATATGGGTACCATAGAGTTGGCACAGAGCTAAATCAAAAGATTTTATTCAATAAGAGTTTTAATGTGAATACGGTTGGAAAAGTACGGTATATGTTAAGACACAGAGGTCATTGAAATTCAACAAAATACCGCACTTTTAAAGTAACCTCATAAATATATCCAAAATTTTATATACTTATCATAGGCACATCATATTAACCACGTTATCTACGACTGGAGATTTACTAAAAGCATTTCCATCATCATTCACATGAAGCAAAATATAATTGACATAGTAAGAACTCCACAGTATAGTGACAAGTGGCCAGATAGTAATAAGTACTGTACTTTTAAATAGTGAAATAAAGTAGTGACAATAATGTTAAATCGCTGTTATAAAAACTTAAATATTGTTACGAGTTGTCTTCTTTTAAGTGTAATGAGCAAATTAATGTAAAAATATTTTTTCCGCTTTTTGATTAAATCAAAAAGTGCTTCAATCTTTGGATTTGATTCTAAAAAAGCTCTTTTTTATTCATTTTCATTATATATTCATGCACTCTACATTGAGTATTTTAGAATCAATAAAACACAATAAGTAGCGGATTTTTTGATTTGGTGATATCAAGATATTGATTCGACAAATAAAGTATGATTGAGAAGTGAATTGTCCCAACCTGTTCAACAAACTTCTAGAAAAAATGATACCAACAAACAAAAAAATAGCCTGGTTAAAAGTAAATCGATTATAGAAATACTCAATATGTTGATGGTTTTATAATATAAATAAAATTGATAAATTCCAAGTCGTGAATACAAGCATACAAAATAATTCAAACGAAATATCTCGTGATAAATTGACTTGCAAATTATCCTGAATAGATTGATATTTTTTCTATAATTTTTATTCCTGGGAATTGTATAGTTTAATATTCATTGGATATAATAATTAAAATTTCACTTTTGTTCACAGCTGTTAACTTAATAAAAATCATTTACGACCAAACTTCTCGTGATACAACTAGTATCACGTAGTAGAGCACTTTAAAATGACAATAAACTAAAGAAAAGTAAAAAAAAACGTGACATTGTCTTCAGTTTTTTAACATAAATTAATTGTATGAAGTATTTCATAAATAATTTCAGTATTTACAAAATAAATATTTTTGAAATTTTTAGGTGAATTAATAATGCAAGATAAATGTATACCAAAGTAAAAAATGAAATTCCATTACGCTGCAAAATACAATTTGCAATGAATTTTGTTTATCGAAATAATGGATTTTTTCGTGAAAACACTTTATTTATTTTGGATCCGCTTTAATATCTGATGAAAGCTTTTTTTTTCCTCAGCTTATCTGTCCGCCTACTAAATGTAAGTTATCAGGCAGACAGCCTTTAGAAAAAGAGCTTAGAGGAGAGCTTTTCAAATAATACACACAATAATAATAATGAGTCATTTTATAATACAATTAAAGCTGCGGTGAATGCTAACTCAGTTACGTATTTGATTTATTTTAAAAGGTTTTTAATGCTGTGGATTACTTTCATAAGAAACAAAGATATAACTGCCATACGTACTGATATTACATGCTTTCAGTTGAATATTAAAAAGTGTGTACCTTTGTTTCCGAATCTATATTTACTTGGCAGAAATCCATTCAAATAAATAAAAAGGTAATAAACAACTTTAACTATATTTAATGAAACAAAATTTATGTTTTTATCTCAACAAATAGATTCGTAATTTACAATTCAAAATAAATTATGCAACAAAGATTATATTGTAACTACTTTTACTTTACATTGCAACTAATTTTACACATAATCATTTATTTGATCAAACGAACATTTATTCATCATTCCTACTTTAATTATAACAAGTAACTCTCATAACTAAACACATTTTACTATTGAATATGAATGCACTTGTGTAACGACTTTAAATTTAGCTGTAAATCTAGTTTAAGCTCACTTTTAACGGTGGTGAAATCCAAAAGAGCTTTTAGCAAACATGTACAATATAAAAAAAAACTTAGACCAAAATACTTTTTTATTTTTACATTATTCTTTCTATTTAACATATATAGTGGAACTGATTTTTAAGTAATATTTTTTTATTATTTAAATTTGGTTGATCTAAAAAAAACAGTCTATTTGGTCTGCTACTTAAAATAAAGGATATTATTTTTTTAGCTTTTAATTTTGAGAAACTAAGATTTATTTAAAAAGCAAAAAAAATTTTTGAAAACATATTGGTTGTCGTTACCAACTATCATTTTATTTCACTTAATTATATGAGATTACGTTATATGTTTCCGTAGGTCTTATCAGTCATTTAAATGCTCAGTGTAATGAAAATTAAATTATTTGACGACAAATGAAGCCTAAATGGTTTGGAACAATTAAAATTAAAATTTACCCTCACGCAATCAGAAAATTAAAAATTCTTGCTTAATTTTCATTCTGTCAATATTGAATCTGTACCACTATAATAAAAAGATTCCCTTTTTGGATCAATGTTACTCATTTCAACATATGCGCAAATAAATTGAAATAACTTTCAATACCTTAACAAACTATTTTTGTTGGAAAAGCTTATCAAAACTTTATATTTTTACCTAACAATGAAGTGTATTTTTACTCTCTGTAAATATTTCCAACTAAAGCCAAGGTAACAAAATGTATTTAATATTTTATAAATTAACTCGCATACTCAAATATAAATTTTGTGATCTAATTTTTTACTCCAAAAACTTGAAACATATTTCATCTCGAGATAATATATATTTCACATGGCGTAATTGAATTTACTTTTTACGTTATAAGCAGGTAACATTAAGCTAAAAGCTTGCGTTACGCCGTCGTAACACCAGCTACTACATGTTTTTATTAAAAATTCATTCCATATTTGGAAGAAGGTTGACATTTAAAAACTCATTTTTTGACACGAAACTCCCTACGAAAATGAATGATAACAAATTTACTGGGGTCAAATGGTTTTTAACATTCTGAACATTACTAATAATATATAAACGTTACTTATGACGTATTTAAGCATATATCAAGTTTATTTAAAAGTAACTCATAGTAAACAAACAGTGTTTGGAGTGAGATGGGCACTTATCAGTTTTGAAATTTTGAGAAACAAAGTATTCGAAATTTTTTGATATTCAAATTTCATAAATATTATAATGTAACACTTGCAATCAATTATACTGTTACAAGGTAAATCAATATAACAATACAAGATCAAACCGGAAGAAGTGCTTTTTATTAATTCTACAGGGACAAAATTAAAAAATCTATATTTTTGTGTTCGTTGAGATTGTCCAGTATTGCCTATTATAAATATCAAAACGATTGCAAAATCATTTTAACAATCTCACTGTATAGCTACGTATTTCAACTATTTAATACAACAACCAAAACCAACGAGTTATAACGTTAAACAGTCGGCGCAGATCCGACATTTATCTACAAATAATCGATTAAAGTAAATATTATCTAAAGATTAATCGCCAATTATTTTTAAACGAAAAAAACCCGAAAGCTATTCTACGAAGCAACTTTTTTAATCAATTAGACATCGTTTATAATGATTGATATCGCCTTGAGGAAGCTCAGTGTAGATTTGAAACCTATACTTATCATTCCTCTGATGACACGATTACTCGAACGCCTTTCTATCTGATCGGAACAAAACTGAAACTTGGCAAATCGCAAACCGTATTTTTGTTTATATTGCAGAACATCGATAGAAAAGCTCTGATTTATATCTGATCTTTATCCATAGGCGAATAAGAGGTGCGATTCGAGCATTTTTTCTAAGCTGTTTGTTTCCGTCGGGAAGTGCTGAGTTTTAGCATTTGTAAGATATAAAAGGAAAGCTTTCACTGAAAGAGCTTTTTAAAATACATTATCAAAGAGTTTTAAGCCATATTAATGTCATAATTATACAGGTAAATTATTGTCTATTAGATAGTAAAATATCTTCAATTTAAGATCAAAGATTCATAAAGACATAAAGTACTCGTTTCCTACCCAAGGATTACAAACATACTGATCAGGGACGTGGTAAAATGCTTAATGCCATTGGCTTTAGAGACAATTTTCAACAGCTCGAATACCTTCTTTAACGATTTAGAAATCAATGAGATTTCTTTGTTTAACCGTCAGATATTTGATCAAATTGTATAAATTTTTTTTAAAGTAAAAGCTATCACGATTTATCAGATCGAGAAAAACTAATATCTTTCTTTTTACTCTATTTAAGGATTAGTATCTAAATGAATCAACCTTAAAATGTTGATACGTTCCAATTCAACATTATTATTTATTTTTTAACACTTGAATGAGTTTTATATTTATTTTCTACAATATATCCGAATAAATATGAGGATCTTTCTAGAATCTTTAGAAGTACTAATGTATATTCCAGCCAATTTCAAATTATTTGTTTTACATAACGAAAGGCATGCATGTTTGTGATGTCTATAATTTCTTCCCCCTCTCAACTAATATTAAAAATTATATATATTCAAAAATTATAAAATAGTGAATAACTATGTCTGTTCTAATTCTGTTCTTTCAACATATACTCTTTATGAAAACGAGAGGTTAATAAGCTGAGACACAAGGATTAAAAAATACATTTTACGATGCATGAAAAATTATATTTGCTTACGTTGTTGTGTGCTAAATTATGAAGACTTATAAAAATAAAAATCAATGAAAGAATTGATAATATGAAAGAACAGTAAAGATTTTTAGTGCTTATTAATACCGCTACCATTAAAAACTAAATGATTGCTTTTCATAACAGTATTTTTAAATCGGAAGTTCATCAAATTTATTTAATAAGAAAATTGGTTGATTATCGATTAAAATAAACTTACTACTCAAATTTAACAGTTTTATTACAATTTCTTTGTTTAAGCTCGGCTTAAGTTTAAACTCATTTGAAGCAGAAGTATATAAGATTAAGGTTTAACTGTGTACTTGATTAACTTCTGCGAGTGACGTAGATACAATTTCAAAGACGTTTAAACGAATGACTGCCCGTTTTTCATTTGTTCGAACGGGATACTTCTAAAAGCTCACCTTAACGAAAATATTTTACTGAAAAAGCTTCCGCTTCCAAAGCATGGATAAGAAGCTGTTATTAGGCCAATTATTCACTTTCATTAACGGTTCGTGGAAACTTTTTAAAAGCTTCGTTTCTTAATGTAGAATATTATTTCATTAAGCACGGCTGAAGTGTTCAAAATGGTTATCAAAATATACTCTAAAATATATTTTTTAACATTTTTTTATAATAATGTTGCGTTTTAGCACCTTTAACATCGTTATGCTGTTTAACTGGTTTCTAAAATATTCATTACAAAAAAAATGTATTTTTATGCAACGCTTATTAGAATTCAAAATATGACTGTAACTATATTTGCTCAATAAATGGAATATTATTGGGTACATATAGGAGCATATAATTATGAATTCATACTTAAATTTTCGATGAGACTTAAACAATATCATTCATAAGCTAGTTTCTGTTACTCCGCTTTAAATGATAAGCCATAATTGCTTATTGCTGTCTTTATTCTGCTTTAATATGTCTAAATTTATCATTGTTAATATAGTTTTTTGATATTTTGGTGCAATGCAAAAAGCATTCATTTGTCCAAAAGAAATTTATTCATCAAACTAACACTATTTGGCTCCGTTTAATTTTGATGTCGGTTCTGTTATATGAGAAATTCAATAAAACGTATAAATGATTTTAAATAATAAACGCATATTTACAATATTCTTTATTTATTATAAAATGCTTGTTATGAGCAATATTTGTCGTCATAAATAATATATTACGGAAAAAGTACAGGAAAATGTGTTTCTTTTTTATCATTTAAAACATAACACCTTTCCAGCAAGAAGTAACAATTAACTTCAAAACTAGACATCTGCTCTGTATGAAAATAATCTTGTTGAATACCATATTTAGTAACTTTTCATTTACATAAAAAGTATTTAGATTATATAATATCTAAATTTATGACCCCATTCGCCCAAAAAAAACCATTTCCTGGCATTGCTCCATTATAAGAAATGTCTTTATCTTAATGTAACGAATTGACTAAACTTTTGTAAAATTCTTATCATAATTGTGTTATTTAAGTGCCCATAAGATATTAATATTTATTAATATTGATAAAAATAATAGTTTTCATATACTGGACGATAGGTTTCCTTTGTGTTACAAGTGATACCGTTTTATTATTTCTTACTCTTATATAATCTTATAGACATCTTAATTTTCACACCAAGACAATAATTTCACATCCGCTTTGTGGCTTCATAGAACGCAATAAAGTTTATAAAGAAACTTTTCTCATGATATCTTGAAGTCGCGTTTATCGTTTGATCGTAACTATAAAAAAAAACATATTTTCACAAATAAAATTTAAAAGGAAATAGTTCCAACGAAACTTACTAAAAGTTTATTGTAAATTTGTTTACACTGTAGGATAAAGCAGCGAATAAAAGCGCACCATATAAAATTCTATACGACCTAATGCACATTACCTTATATTAGTGAACTATTACTTGTTAATTTTTCAATCGATTAGCGATTCTTGTAACATGAATCACTTTTTCATCTCTCGTCACCAATTCTGTTTCATAATCTTGATGATATTTGAATGAAAAATCTGAATTGTTGAAACTTTGTACAATTCCACATGTGTTGTCACTGACGGAACGGATTTCGCCT
This sequence comes from Himalopsyche japonica, assembly GCA_028555115.1. NCBI lineage: Eukaryota > Metazoa > Arthropoda > Insecta > Trichoptera > Rhyacophilidae > Himalopsyche > Himalopsyche japonica. The sequence continues at coordinate 189,146 of JAHFWJ010000586.1, forward strand.
TTCGGCATCTTCGGGCATTCTATCATGTGAATTCGTGGTACAGACGTAGCCCGAAGTCGCCAAAAGGCGTAACCCGGGAACGACAAAACATGTTTAATATAACACGGTGAAAAAAATAGCAATGTATTTTAATTCTACAAATTTATTATTTATTTACAAAACTATATATAGTTCTGAAGATGAGTGAGCCGAAATAGCTATCAACTATATCTTAAATAATAATTTTGTAGAACTAAAATACGTTGCTATTTTTTTCACCGTGTTATAATGGAGTTCTACCAAATGATTAGCAATTTAATCAATATATTTTAAAATAAATTACAAAACGATGAGCTGTCTACTTCTCCTAATATTTTAATTTAATTATTCTTTGAATACAATGATAAAAAACATATTGAAGAAGACTTGATTGAATGATTGTAAAAAATATCGACCCAAATCGTGAAACTACAACTGTAGTTTTTTTTTTTTTTTGGATGATTGAAAAAATCATAGGGCTTCTTAAACCTGATAGATCGATGCGGAAATATGGTATGTATACGGAAGAAAAATCTACAACACTGCTTAAAAATCTAGTGGTTGTTGAAGTGATTTTATTTATAATTTTATAGGATTTCCCAGCGGCGATATTATGTTTTTGGCGAAAAGTTCAAGTGCACTCTGTAGTCACAGATTTTCCCGCTCATCGAAAAATCGCGCCCTCACCATTCATGGAGGGTCGAAAGGCGGGAAGATAAGAGCGTGTTATTAAACCAATTATTCATTTTTATGAACGGGCACTGCTTGACTGCCGTACCGGGGAGGCCCCTATTGTTTTTTCGTGCCGCAAACTCGCCAGGATTTTCCCACTCGGCTCATCTTTAAAACATTTCCCGGCCAGCGCTCTGGTTTCATCTTCGCGGAGTGGAGTTAAAAATTTTCTTTTCTTTCGCGTTGATTTTCGACTTGAACAATGTGAGATTTTTTTTTCAATACAGTAAGAAATAATAATAACACATCGAATCACTTACTTTGTATCTTCTTCGAATACCTCATTCAAAGATAATTGAATATATAATCTCTGATGACATGAATATGAAATGTCTCAAAAGAAAAACTTAAAAATTTTAAGTACTGACTGATGGTGTTTGATTGAGTATCAATATTATATATCCAGTCACGAACCGGATTTTTGCTTTCAACATCTTTGAATTCAGTCTTAATCGTTTTTATTTTAGACAAATTATCGAATATCTTTACACCTATTTTCTTCATTTGAATTTAGATATCCATCATATACAAAATACCCACTAAAAGCTCTGAAAAGTTGTATATAATTTTCTAATCAAATTTTAATTATTAGTCACTCACTTCAATCACTTCGGTTAGCAAAGTCTTTTACGATATATTTTAACAGTTTTTTCAATTGAAGTTTATGTTAAAAACATTATTTAAAATAATTCATAAAATAATGGAGCGACAATATTTTCTTAACGTTTTTTTCATATCGTTTGCTATATAGGTAAATTTAATAATTTAGTTAGAGTTCAGCTTTGTCTTAGAATACCACAATAAAATAATCTTGAAAGTGACAAAATTTTGAATGGAAATGTTTTGAGTGAGCTTAAATAAAATAATATTTGTTAATTATACTCATTTTACTAAACTTTACATACACAAAAATTAAAGACAAACTTATAATATTGATGAGAGCGTTAGCCAAATTGCTTTCAACTGCATATCTTATAAATTGTGTAGAACTAAAATACATACGTAATAAGTAAATGCTAGTTTAATCAATAAAAATATAGATTTTACAGTACTTTGGTAAACATATATTTTTATTTATATTAAATTACGTATTTTCTAACGATTTTAACAAACTTAACTTACCCATTTTGAATTATTTCATAGATATAAAATTGAAAGATTCAATTATTTAAAGTATGTGATAATTTTTTTGTCCAAACTAAAATTGTACAATAATTTTCATCGTATGCTCCAATTGTGGCGAAATAAAAAAAATATTCTTTTATTACATTTGTCACTAAATAGCCAATAAAGATATATCAAATTATTTTTCTTAAATAGAATATATATTGTATGCTTTCATGTTTTTTTTTCTAAGTTCTTGATCTTTCAGTTTTGCAAACATGCTTACTATATAAACATTTTTTTTTGTATAACTAGGCTTGTTTGTAAATTATTCCTTATCAGCTGATAACGATTGCGATGACCGAAACCGATCCAGATCAATTAATATATCGGGGGGAAACAGTATTTAAAATGTAAAATAAACATTAAAAATCACATATGCAAATGCTTCCAAATGTAGACGTCGTAGATGCTTTTCAATATTACTTACGAGTGTTATATTTTAAGCCAAAAAACTGCTAATAAGAATTCTTGATAACATGTTCACAAGAGATAACCAAATAAACAGCGAGAATTGATCGAAAATATGTAATGAATTGAACCTTTTGGTTTAAACTTCCTCTTTGAAACTTAAATGATACATTTGTACTTGTTCTTAAAAATTCGCCTATTATCTAGTGAACTATCCCGTGGTTGCCTTTTTGTCAATATTTTTATTGAATATCAATATTGAAATAAAACATAATTTATGAATGGAAAAAGTTACACTTTAAAACATTACTGTAACCAATATTTACATAGAGAGCCAACAGATCAAAATTCATAAAGCCATTTATTGTCTATCTGACAACCCCTAGAATCTATCCAGTAAGATCAAGGTGTCACGCTTAAAGCTTGTGGTGGAGATAATGTTATTTTATCTTGGACGATTAAGATTTAGATGTCCTTGATGTGCGCCTTCATCTACTTGAATAAAAAACATTTTTTTTAATTTTCTGGGTTGTAATTCATTAAATTTTCCAAAGATTTTCCAGAACCTTCCAAAAGGCGTAAGTGGAAATGTATCATACTTTCGAACACAAGCAGAATTGCCATAGAAACGTGCCCGGGTATGTGCTTAGGTGCAAAAGTGCGACAATGTCTATGATATATAACAGGCAATAATCCCACCATTGAGTCGCTAAGTCTTGCAAAGTCTTTCTTTAGTACAAAGGGAACCAAATCCCTCGTGCCATGAGTATAACCTTTGAGAAGCGTTTGAATGTTATGCGATATACATATTAATATGGCAATATTTTTCAAGAGGTAGTACTTCATCTTCATATATACATATGTATGAATCACATGTCTACGGTTATTATATTACATAATTTATTTACCTATTATAATTTTATAATCCCACGAAACCATTTCCATCTATTAATACTCCCAGCTCTTAAGTAAAATCTGCAAATACTTGTAGAACTATTTACCTTCCAATAGTTATTATAGTCAAATTTTAATTGAAGAATGATTTAATTGAATTTCCAGAAGTTTTGTCACTAACGACCCGGGTTTCGCCTTCGGCATTTTCAGGCATTCTATCACACGGTTGCGACAGATTCAGGTCACGACAGTTCTGTTGATCTACTCAGATGTCATAGACGGATGAGACCATAAACTATTTTATCAGGAGATTCTATAAATTATTAGAGGCCAGTTATTAAATTACACGGATGCAACAGGACTGACCATGAACTCTTTTGACCATGAAGACTTTAGTCAGTTCCGTTGCATCCGTGTGAAAGACTGCATGAAGATGCCGAAAGACGAAACCCGGATCGTTAGTGACAAAACATGTGGAATCGCACAAAGTTATAGCAATTCAAATTTGATATTGAAGTTCCATCAAGCACCTACCTTCAGCCGATATCATAAGTTATTGTAGTGTCATCAATCGCTATTGTTTTTTTTTAGATTATTTTTTCCTATATTTAAAACTCGCCAAAAAGTAAACAATATACGTTGTGAAGCTCGTTAAAATTTAGAAGGTTAATTTCAGTGCCATTTTTAATTATGGGATGTGTGAAAGAGAATTCGATAGACAAATCAGACACACATGTCTTCAAATGAAATTGATAAATCGATTGAAAAAACGCTGACCTAAAACTACTGACTACAAAAAAAATCTTTCACAATCTTTTAATATTTTCAATCACCAATTAATATTACAACTGTTCATAGTCACTGCGAACGCTAAATGATGTAAATTCAAGAACACAAAAGAAAAAATCCAATGAACTATAGAAGTAAATAGATTCGTGTGAAAAACGTGAAAAAGGAAGTGTGTCAAAAGACACTATCAGACTTATTTAAATCTTAAAGTTATTTGAAGTTATAAAGACTAAGTTTGGTAGAGGAGACGATGGCCCGTGTTCGCTTTAAGCGTCATACAAAAATAAATTTATGATAAATTTTAATTACATAAATTACTTTTCTTCGTTTTGATTGACATTCTAAAACAGTAGAAAAGATTGATTGGGTTAAAAAAAAAAAATTTATTATCTTACGTATTATTTTAAATTGCACGACCGTATTTCAAATTTAACTTTATTGAGTGATTAATCATCAAGTTTTTTTTATAATGAGTTTAAAGAACGATTTAGACTTGTCACTAATGTCAAAATAATTTCCGTTATCAATTAAATGTCAAATTTATTCTTCTAAAACATAACTAAGTGGATCATGGCAAAAGACATAAATGTCAATTGGTGTTCTTCCTCACATAATCAGTATCAGATAGAAATGGTAATCAACTCAATTCCCAGCATGATGATTTAACCGTTATATAATCATACTGGGAATTGCAGCGTAACGATTATCAAATAGCTCTGCATAATCTTTGTATAATTACATTTTAGGTTTTGATTGAAGTTTAACTGAAATTTAAATATTAAGTTTGTATTTAATACGCACATATATATAATATATATATATATAGATTGCGTGCATATTATTTCATATAATACTTATAAAAAATTAAAAATATATTAACACTTTCGTTTTTTGAATTGTCAGTCTGTTTTGAGCTCAAATTTTTAATTATTATTTTCAAATACATAATTATGCGCTAGCTCATTTAATAACAGTAAAATCTTTAAATTAATTTAGACTATTTTAACGTGTTTTTATGCACTATAAAAGCGTTAACATTACATGATATCTTAAATAATAGAGATACATTTTTTTTGTATTGTGAAAATAAGTACTAAAAAATGTGTTTCTATTATTTAAAATGCTTTCTTATGATTGATCATACATTTTTGATAACTATCATATGACTGCACTTTCAGGAGTACATTTAGAAATTTCCCATTATTTTTACAAATTTTATTAAACAGCGTAACAACGCTATACGTATTTTAAACTTGTACTTGTTATCTGCGAGGTAAATTCCTTTAGGACTTTGTTACACAAGCTCAAATATACAGAAAATTCAATTTAAAAATTCATGATTTATTCTAAATTTTGATTATTTTAAATAAATGAATTCCATAAAAATTTCCACATGACAATTTTCTGAATGCCTTGTTATTTGTCAGAAATGCAACCACGTCATCATAGCTGACGAAACGACGCATCCAACTGATCGTCTTGGCCTTTTTTTCAACATTGAGGATATTCAACCAACAGACCAAGCTGGAAGAGCTTTCCAGCTAAGTAACGGACAAGTAATGAATTGAATTGTAATAAAGTTTTACCAATTAAATTCCAAATCAATAAATGTTATCATATACTACAATTCAGACATATCTTTAAACATAAAATGATTTCCAATTAGATTTACAAAAAAAAAACAATCAAAATCTTCTTGCTGACTTTTTTATAAATTAGTTTTATTACTAAGGCTATTTTTTGATAATACGTATCTTCGCGGTGGTATTCCTCAAATCAGTATGAAATAATATCGGGTAAAGTGTACTTAGTAAATTTCTTAAGCTGACAAAATGTTTATCCGCAATATTTCAAATGCTTCGGTCTCGATGGGTAGCATGATGCTTCAAACTCAAGTAGTACTACCTAGTTATTATGATAGGGCTCACAAAAGTCGAGTGATGAAATTAGTGTGAGAAATATAATTCTAAATTTAAATTTGAGTAGGAATATATACTCATATAAAAAATGATAATTTTGTTTTTCTACTTGTGCGCTTTCATTGTTGAATTAAATTTACCTTAACACTATCAGTCCCGGCCAAAATCTGTCTCCTTTTATTGCATTCCTATATTGTTTATATCCCTTTCGATTTTTTTAGTATTATGTGATGACTTAATAAATCAGCTTTTATTCCATGCAAATTTTTTTGATATTTTATGTAAGATATCATTTGGAACACTATATCATCATCATCAGCCGGGGTCGATCCACTGCTGGATGAAGGCCTCCCCCTGTTTTTTTTTTTTTTCAGGGGGGTTTGGACATAGCAACACCACGCTGCCCAGGCGGGTTGGTGTTCGGTTTTCTGTCTGGGTTTTCCTTCCCATAAGCCAAGAGAACACGGCACGTGGTGTTCCCGAGCGGTCACCCATCCAAGCACTATCCGCGTCCAATGCTGCTTAACTTCGGTGATCGCACGAGAGCCGGTGCTTTCAACGTGGTATGGTCGTTGGCACAATATATATGTAGTTATTATAACAAACATTGTAGTATACTTTTAATATCATTACAAAAGCGTTTTTCTATTGAACCTTATGTCTCATTATGATCGACTTTTAGCAATTAAAATATTTTCATTAAGAGATAAATTTTTTCATTAATTTTTAATATTTTAAAATAATTTATTGATTCCGTAACTATTTTCAATAATACATACAAAATTGAGTCTTAAAATCTCAAGTAAAATATTTTTCAAACACAAATAACATGATTAGTTGATAATGCTCAAACCGTTCCTGATCACAAAATATATTGTGGAAATAGTTTAAAAAAATATATATATTATTTACATTATCATTCTTTTCACACGGTGAAAAAATAGCAATGCATTTTAGTTCTACAAAATCATAATTTTTTAAGATATAGTTGATAGCTGTTTCGGCTCACGCCATCGTCAGAACTATGCTTAAATGAACATTTGCTTATCCAGAAACTTGCTAAGAAACAAGCTAGGTCGTTAAAACGGGAGAGAAGATGTAATGTGTACCTTTTCTACACAGCTATATATAGATAAGCAAAAGTTCATTTAAGCATAGTTCTGACGATAGCGTAAGCCGAAATAGCTATCAACTATATCTTAAAAAATAATAATTTGTAGAACTAAAATACATTGCTATTTTTTCACTGTGTTATAATGGAGTTCTACAAATTGAATGCCAATTCAATCAATATCATGCTTTTCCTCCAAGAAGTCACAACTTACACATAATAAGTAAAGGCTCAAATGTCTTATTTAAATCTCAAACAATTTAACTTACAAACATCTGATAAGCACGGTGTTTTTAATGTGATTTATTTGACGAAAATTTTTATTTTACACTTTCAAATCTGTCATACTCTGGAAGTACAAATCCTTAGGCGCTTGATCACTTGCTGCGAGCAAAGCTTTAATTAAAAGCTCTAGCGCGCCATTTAGCACGATTTGGAGGTTGGGTCGATCCATTCACAAAATTGTCTGGGCCGCTCTGTGAACACTCGAGAGCACTCCGTCGCTATTAACTAACTCCATTACAACTCTTGAATATTGCTTCACCTACACTTATCATTAAAATATGCAATATACTAACTGAATAGCTTTGCAAATCCGAAATCATTAAATTGACCGTGGCTTTCCCAGTGCTGTAGCCATATAATTTGAGGAAGGTATACTTTCATATATATTATGCCCTTAAAGTTCCCAATGAAAATTCCTTGTAAAATAAAATGTTATATTTTTGATATTTTTTGAGAATTCGTGGAAATGAATTGTTGCTTCTTCCAAAGTGTTAAACCAGCCTGCTTACAGAGGAAGCTCTTCTCAAAACATTTAGATTTCTTCACAGTATCTTCTATGTTAACCTTTTTTACATGTAAAATAATAAGCTCAGATATGTATTTAATTTACATTTTTTCAAAGCTTACTTGGTAAACATATTTGCTAATTTCATATGTTTATTTTACTTAGTTTGATTTATTTTTTCTCTCCGAAAACTATATACGTATCATTTATTTACACGTAGTGTAATAGTATAATAACGTAGCATAATAAATAAATAAAACATATAATTTGAAATCAAATTGCAAAAATAATTTTACTTAGATTTTTTAATCGTGCAAAAAACCATTGAATGATTTTTTTGTATATCCTTAAAAGTGAAAATTCCTGTTAAGCTGTGAAAATTGGTTTAAATTGAAAAACTACACAGAAACACTTTTGGCGGATTATAAATTACCGCTTTATGATAAATCAAACTGAAAAACCTATTACTCGAAAAAATGCTAGTTCTGTATCTGTTATGTATTTCAATGGCACGTCAAATTCAATTAATCCTTTTTAATTAATTTTTTGGTTTTATATCAAATGTTTACAATATTTTCAAAAAAACACAAAACACTCACATTTATAATACCCGGGAATAATATACTTATAAAAAAAAACATCCTTTTTGTGTTTTGACGGCCCAGTTAGTTTTCGTATGACAATGACAATCATATTTGGCATGTCAGCTTTATTCAATAATTACATCTTCCGTTTTACCAAAACGGGTTTATTTGTTGATTTTATTTCGGTTAATAGGAATCGGCTTTGCTTAAGTTGCGACTGAAACTTAAATTATACTGATAGAATTTGAATTTACTCAACAATATTTCACGTTAATAAGAAAAAAATAGCTATGTATGTTTTCTTTATTAATGCCTTAACATTTGTTAGTTATCTACTTCGAAAGCCAAAGAAGATATTTGTGCGTTCATTCTTTTTTCCTGTTAGTAGAATATTTTGATTAAATTGAAGGGTATGCGTTTTTTCCACTTACATAGCATAAGTTACTTGGCAAACAGTTCCTCGAATACAGCACTGCTATTCTTGAATTGAAACTAACCGTGTAAAAGCCTTGATCATATTAATGTGCTTAATTTAAATAATTCCGGATACTCAAGCATAGTTATATTAGCTTTCTTAGGCAAGATAACAATTTAAGAGAAATGAGTTAGTAAAGGTAACCGAGATCCGTGATAAAGTGTTTAATTTTGTTAACTCCTTTCATAACGCACACGGGCTGAAAAATTTGTACAAAACTTTAATTTATCGGTATTTAAATTGACGTATTATTTTTTTGTAGCTTTCGCATTTCCCTACTTAATTCTATCATAAAATCTTAGTATAGATTTATTGATAATTTACATAATTATCAACAGATATCCAAAAATCGGTTAAAAAATAAATTTTTAAAACTGTTCTTTCGGTGGATCCAGCCCATTGAATCTATAACCGAAGCCAGTAATATATACTACTGAGCCACCGAACAAACGTTTCAATAGAAAATAATGTCAGACACTTTAAATATAATATGCATTTACATCTCACACAAAGCCATAGCATAACATAGAACACAGTGAAAAAAAAATAGCAATGTATTTTAGTTCTACAAAATTATTTTAAAAAAATATAGTTGATAGCTATTTCGGCTCACGCGATCGCGTTCTCACGCCACGATAGTTCTGACGATGGCGTGAGCCGAAATAGCTATCAACTATATTTGTTAAAAATAATTTTGTAGAACTAAAATACATTGCTATTTTTTCACCGTGATATACAATATATTAACACTTAAAGGACAAAATATCAATTTATAATTTTTGTTTGTATTATTTAAATTCCGGTTATATTCAATGATGTTACTTCAGGAACTCCTTAGAACACCAAAGTATTCTCATTTACCACCGGTTGGTAACTACTGTAACGGCTTAGTTGAAGCAGTAAGATTTTGACGATACTATGGGTAGTTGTAAATTCTTTTATCTTACAATGAAATTATTTTTAATATTCTTAGAGATTTCATACTACCTTGCTTTGCTGCGTTTGACTGGCATATTAGTGCTTGTAAAAGTACTTTCATATAAATACTAATTATAAATTATTCTGTATTCACTTTGAACAAAACTGTCCTTCTTACTGTTAATTACATATCGAATATCTCATTCGTCAAAGTGTATATGCGATATTATTGATTCTATTTTGTACCGTTTCTCAAAATTTATTACTCAAGTAACATAATTCTATTGCGTATTCAAAATGGCGGTTGATAAGCTTAATTGGTACTTAAAATGGCGGCAATTGATTACGCATCGCAACATACGGCAACAATCATAATTATCTGATTTGATTCGAAACAACATGAAAACAGACGCCATAAGCTTCTTTTGTTTGTTTAATTAATTAAAAAACGCTCTAATGACGTATTTTTATCAAAAAATGTCAAAGGGTTACACTTATTATTAATTTTATGAATATGATATATTGATTATGAGGTTTTTATAACAACCTATCGTTTCAAAAAGAAGATATTACAGATTTGCTTGTAAAACATTATCTAATATCACAGTTTGCTATTACCATAGGAAAAAAACTCTATTTGCTCTCACGATTCTAGTTTTAAGCGGCCATCGATTTTGGTATTATTTTTGTCAAATTCTTCAAAATGTCAGCAATGGTGACAATGATACTAACGGCACAAAAAAACAGTACTTGTTATTTTCAGAATCAAAAAGACAACGATAGTTGTTATATAAAAAAAAATCAATATATATATATTATATTTTATAGTTTTCATTTGGGCACAGATCTTTAATCACTTTATTGGTGTTAATTGTCTCTTATTGGTGGAAAGGGCATGGTATTAAGAAAATAAAATGTATATATATTGTTTTATTTTTATTATATATTTTATGATCAGAACCAGTTTTATGGTATTATTAGTTGATCCTGACCATAAAGTATGTTGTGGAAATAGCATTAAAAATTTTGATTTTACAATTGAAAAAAAAATCTTTTAGTGGATTCTAAGTAGTCATTCGGTTATATCAATCGTAAGCGACGTCAAATATCGCTGCACTATTTTTAAAATGTAATATACATTTCAATCTGACATATCTTTTTGATAATATATACAACGAGCTCTACTGATCTTTACCATGTTTTATTATTTAACTATGTAATAGGTTATTATAAAAATTCTTATATTTATTTAAATATAACGTTTTTTAATTAAAACGGTACAGTAACTACAAAAAAGTGGCAAATAAGTCTACTGCTATATTTTTCGTTAAATCAACATTTTAATTTGTCAAACCATAACAGCCCAAAAAACTTATTTGAATTATTTGAAGCCTATTAAAAATTGCTTTTATGAGAAGGTTCTTAAATTTTTTTTCATAAGTTAGGTGTGATAACATTTGGTGATAAATTTTATTGTTTTATCATATATGATACTTAATTAAGATCAAATCGATTTAACAACGAAAATCTTAAAAGTCTTAACACTTTTAATGAATAATTTTTTTGAGAAATTTTGCATTATCAAAAAATGTTATAATAAATATGTAGAACAAAAAAAAAATAGTAAAATATATATATCGGTTTTATTTTCCGAATTCCATGATCCAAAAATCTTCATTGTTTTTATCATTATTTCTGGCAATAGATTTATGGGATTGTAAATTCGTAAGCACTAAATTAAACTATAGTACAAAAAAACTAAGCCCGGCTTATCGAAATATTTATATTTATCATAGATATCTTACCTTAGACCTGGTACGGCTGATGCCAATGTCCCGTCTCTTAGAAGCCAAGAAACACGTGGAGAAGGTCTTCCACCAGCAGTGCAGGATACCTGGGCCCCAGTCATATTACTAAATACGAGACGTGATGGAGGCTCTTGAAGAAAACGAGGTTTTTCCATGTCTACTAAGCCAGAAGATATCACGGATTGAACTGTAATGAAAATTTCAAATGTTATTATTTTATATTATTAATATTTCTTTATGATATCGACTGAAGGTGCTTAAAATCAAATATTTAATTATTAAAACTTTGTACGACTCTACATGTTCTGTCACTAACGACCTGGATTTCGCCTTTCGGCATCATCAGGTATTCTATCGCACATCATTCATTTAACGCGGATGAAGGTGTTCAATAATTGCATCATTACACGGGGATCGTTAATTAATTATTTAAAGTTCTTAGAAATAAAAAGAGGTCAATTATTAAATTCAAGTTGTATTCGTAACAACCAAATTAATCATTGTATTTTTATATCTTAAAGTCAAAAAGTGTTAGAGAAGGTGCATTGAACACGGTGAAAAAAATAGCAATGTATTTTAGTTCTAGGAACTCTTATTTCACTTTAGTTCTGCTTTTGTAGAACTTAAATACATTGCTATTTTTTCACCGTGTTATAATGGAGTTCTACCAAGCAAATGCCAATTCAATCAAAAGGTGCATTCACTATGTTTGATTACTTCATAAACTTTACTATTCATTATAAATATAAGAACATCATTAAAATGTATCTTTTGTAAAAAATTGTCAATTGTTAAAACAATCAATATGTAATAAGTTTACTGCTAAAGATATGAGAATATTTTCCTTTGCCTAGAAAGAGAGTTTTATTTTTTATGTGCCATACATCTATGCTTTATAACAAAATCACCGATGTGGTAACAAAACCTGATTATTTCTGCGGATTACTCGTATATGGGAAAAAAATTCTTTATCTGTCATTTTCTAAGCCTTATTCTGGCCATACAGTATAATAAGAAAAAATAGAGTACTCGCGATGATGTTTTAGGACATTTTTCTAAACAATCCGTTGCTACCATCTCAGGAAGAAAATGCTGTTGGTCATAGCTAGCCACGGTTCGGGAAATTCCGACAAAAGAATTTTCCCCGCGCTTCAGCCTGCATCGTCCCACTCGCCCTGATCACCCCTCTCTTCCAATCCTTTTTACTTAAGATAAGAATGGCGAAGAACTGACAATAGGGCATTCGAGGCTATTGTTGTCCAATCTGAACTTACAGAGAGAGACACGTCTGCTACGTTTTTATCTCAGAAAATAACTATTTTTTCCAGTACGACTATCTCTAGATTCATTCTTATATTTTTCGTCTCTAGAAATTCAATTCAATGAAGTAAACACCCACCTTCAATGCCAATCATTGTATAATTAATTAAAGTATATATTTACAAAAAAATATCTTCTAGAAGCTTCAGTAAAATATTTATATACAAATTATTTTTCTTCTTAACCAACCATTATATTATCAAAGATACTTATGTTTTACCTCTCGTTATACTATCAATAATTTTTCAATTTACTGTCTTCTGTTCCACATCCATCAACTAAATAGAAGCATATTACACCTCTTGGATAGGTAACTGTCTTCACCACTGTTTTTCACACATAATTACTACCAGACATATTGGTATTGAATGTATATATATATATATAATATATTGTAACAGCTGTTTTATCTTACATTATGTCTTTCGGACGACTTTTCATTTTAGTCGTTAAAAATTGCATAAAAACTTTGAATTTTACTATCAGTCCACGACAATATTGCCAACCATTTACATTGCGGCTTAAATAACGAAATATTGTATTTCATATTCTCAATTATACTAAATTGATTCTCAATTTCATTATATTGACAAATCGATAAAATTAATCATACACAGCCAATCTCACTCATAAGAACGGGTTTTAATCCAATTAGTGTTGGCAAATCGACAATAAGACTTCCACCATAAAACATCTAGCAGTAATATTAAATATTGATGATGGCAAGTAAGCATAATATTAAACTATTATTTGACGCTTAAAGCTTTTGAGTGAAGTTGCTTGATAGAACTTTAATCAATCGTTGTAAGCGTTTACTTGTTAACTACATCGTATAACATTTTAATTATCAATAAAAGTTTCTAATGACTTGACAATGAATATAAGTATTTGTTTTTACAAATTTGAGACTATATGAAGCCTACAAAGCGGACGATTAAAGTCTTTAGACATTTTTTTAAGTCTTCTTAACTTACTCTCAAATAATCTGTATCGTATTCTAGCGTAATACAGTAAACATAAAGATTCTGTCAACTAAAAGTTTTAAAAAGATTTTTTTGAAATGTTTTTACAAATATTGATAGTGAACCTCTTGTAATTAAAAAAGCTTAATTTTTCTTATGAATTATTCATGACATAATGTGTGAAGATTAAAGAGTTTTCTGAAAGAAATACCCAAGACTTTTCATTTTTATATGATATCGATCTTCTCGTTATTGACTAGTTTATGTGTGGTGCATCTTTTGATACGAAATTTGTTCCCACTTTGAACTCTATAATATTTTTAATGTAGGTATTTGTGGATATCTGTCGAAAGAAATACATTTTTTTTACTTTTTACACTTGAAAAAAAATTACACACCGGTAATGGAAATAAAATATTTATGGACTGATGAATTTTTTATTAGCTTTCTCTGGTTTTGTAGCATTTAACTAAATCAAAATTTTCACTCCAGTAAAATCATTTTAAGGACATCTGTGCTTTGATAATTTAACTCAATGACACCCTTTTAGTCTTCATAAAATAGAATAAAAATTGTTATCAGTTTCTGTAAAAACGTTTTGTGTTTTCGTAAAATAAAAGTGAAAAATAATAAATTACAAATTGACGTAAATAAAATAGTCTATTTAATACTTTTTTAGCCTGACAAACAAAAATCCGTCTACCTTATTTTGGTTAAAAAATTGGTTCGTCCTACTTTCTTTTAGTCGAAATTAATTGAGTTCTGTAACGAACCCACCTAAAATAAAATAACTACATAAAAACAAGTTTTCTTCTGTTAATTTTTAAGTAATACGTTTCTTGAATTAAAATTGTTGTTCAACATTCTTTGACCGAGAGAAACTTTTGCAATCGCTTCTTTTGAAGACTTAGCGACCATTCGGTCGGAGTTGCAATCTTTTTCCTAGATGTGACTAGCTAAGACTTCTTCGAAAGAATCTAATCTCTTTGAAGCAGTCCAGTACTTGTCGGGAAATCCCCTAAAGAGAAAAACGTAATTTAGCAAGACTGGCAACAAATACGTGCTACTGTCCGTCAGCTCTTAAAACGTTTTAGATTTTATTCGATTGGTAAAGTAAAACCTTTCTTAGTTTTGTGAGAGATTAAAGTTAATTCAATTTGGGATAAGTATAGATCAGTTGTATATGGCAAGATAATACGTATTATTTGAAGCATTATTGTAGAGAAAAGAGTCGCTAGAGAACATTATTTTCCAATAATTTAATTCAGTGTAATGAAGCAACATGTCCTTTAATAATAACTAAGTATGTAGCACAGATTTTCTAAAGATTTTATTCCGATTATATTAGACTGATTATTGGCATTATGTGCAGACAATATTGATATGATTGTAAAAGGAATGTACATATTTATAATATATTGATGTCACTTTTAGTTATAGCGGAACTATTACACTTTGTAGCTAGATTTTTACGTCTCTCAGACTGTAACACACAACACAACGCTGTATTCGAAAATGGGTTTTGAGCAAACTTTGACAGCTAATTTATAATTAACATTGTAAATTTATTTAGTTGTGATTTATTGACAAATAATTTTGATGTTTTTTTAATTATTTTCATTATTGCTAACTTTGCATGATTCCACATGTTTTGTCACTAACGACCCGGGTTTCGACCTTTGTCAGTTCTTTTGCATCCGTGTGATAGAATGCCTGAAGATCTATTGAAATTACATCGAGCACCTTCAGTCGATATCATAAATTGTGTGATAAATGATAAAAATAACATTTATTGTTGCTTAATAATGAATTTGGATTAGTCTAGAAGTTATGGTCGTTATTGTGAGCTGATGACAAAATTTTCAACTGTTCATTCTTACAAAGCAAAAATCATCATTTAAAACGTCTATGGCTTCTAGCTCACAGATTTTAAATATTTTCAAATTCATGGATGTATAATTTTTCAAAAAGTCACTTCGTATTTCTATAAATAGATACCACATAACAGGAACTTTATCACGTTTCCCTCATAAAAAAATGAGCGAATAAGATTTAACAATATTACACAAAATGTGATTTCGTACTCGTTCATAATTGAAATCTGTCTATCACAAAATTACAGTCAAAAACAATGAATATATAAACATTATAAGGCTTCCCGTTATTGCAAGAAACAGCGCAGAGTTAAAATACACGTCTTACATCTCGCGGAGCAATTTGGTAGCGAATGCCACTTTATATTATAATTTATGATGTTCCATCAGCTATCAACCATCATTCAAAGTCAAAATGGCCAACACTATTGGCATTAAGATAACAAGGGCTAGACGTGAGATGTAAGAGTTGAGGCGTGCGTAGATTCAGAATATCATTTCAACTACTCGGCGCAACAGCTCTCAATCATTTTTCACAAATGCCACCAATAAAAAATTGATCACACATACTTCGTATAAATAAATACGTAGCGTAATATGTATCTTCATCGTTATATACTATACCAAATTAATAATATCCAAACGTTAAATTTACTTGAAACATTTATGTTAGTATAAATATTGTTATAGCTGAGTAGAAAAGGTACACAATACATCTTGTCTCCTGTTTTAACGACCTAGATTGTTTCTTGCTCGCAATAAAACTAAAAATTGTAAATGAAACTAAAAAGGCGGCTATATCAATAAGTTTACATATGGCAAGGAAATGGTCTATTACGGAAACAAAACGTCTCCCCGTAGCGGGTTAAGCAATGGTGATCGACATATATTAGTTTGTTCGATAAGAATCCTTTGTGATAGTTGATGTTCGATGATGATAGATGATAGTTGTATATTGTTTATTTTATGTATGAAATATTTTCGCTTAGATTTCAAATATATACTAAATTGTATATATTTGTTTTGGAGATATTAAGGATATTTGAACGTTACATCATTATAAATTATTTAAGAATCTTTTACTTTCATATATTTATGACTTTTAATATTAATATTAAAATTCTTGACGATAAATAGCTTTATTTCAAAAGTTCTTAATATTGTTGTTGATTGTTTATTATCTGTATCTTCTTTATTATTAGTAAAATTCTGACATTTTTCTCAAAGTTATTTGTTATCAAAACTGGTAATTCATAACACATTTTCATTTAAAAGAAGTCATAATTAGATTTATATTTTATCAGTTGATAATGCTTAAGATAAGAAACCGGTCCGTTATTATTAAATAATGTTGAATTAGTGCTCAATAACTTATGCATAACAGATTTAATCAATCTTTTTAAAGGTATTAACTGTCACTCGATGTAAAGGCGTGATATTTTGAAAAATAAAAACGCATTTTTTGTGCTTATTTCCACAATATATTTTTGATCAGGACCAGTTTCGCCCATCGCCAGCTTTTGGTTCATTCAGTGCATTCAGTCGATAATGCTCGCAATGAGCGAAACCGGCGAGTACTAAAAAATGTATTTTAATTTAATCAAATATGAATATTGCTTATTTTTATTTACTTCCATATTTTAACTATAACTATTAATCTCTTAGATTGGGTAAGAGATGTAAAATATGGAAAATCAACAAGAACACGAATTGGTACGTCAAACTTTATAAACTAATTAAGACATTAGTTACCCTATAACAATCAAAATAAAGTTTTACAGATAAATTCACAACTAATTCTTCGAATTAGGACACTACATTTTCCGCCAGATGGTTGGTTCATTATAAATATTACGTTATTTCTTTGGAAAAATGTTTAAATAAGGTGTATATTATAAGTAATCCAAAATTTACTAAGAATTTGTAGAAAAAATTATAGATAAACACAATTGAATATTTATTTTGTTTTTATCAAAATAATCAAATTTTTTTACGACATTTTTATTGGATAATCTTGTTCAAAAACTGAAGTGTATATTTTTTGGGATTATATAATAAAGTTAGGATTACAAACAAATTTAAAAATATTTTAAATGTTAATCTTTGAGCTTAACTCGTGTAATAATATATCCTTGACAGTTAAAGCGCTGTGTAAAAATACTAAAGCTCTCTAATTACTTGAGAAGCTTTGACCTAGGGAAGCTCGCTGTTGTTAATATATTAAATTACCGTTTCTTGTAAGGGCACGTGACGCTACACAAAACAGGGCCTCGGGCCAACGACTATGGGAAGGCTTCGACGTTGACAAGGAGGCGGAGGCTTTCGAATCAAATGTTCGCTTTATTTACTTATTATCTAAATATTGAAACTTGTGTGTTGATAGATAGTGCTTTCCGCGTTTGTTGGTAAATAAGAACAGAATATTTGTCAATATTATTGCAATAAACTTTCTAAATATCGTCAATTCATTGAAATTGTGTTTATTTAAAATTAAAACATTTCTTTAATAACATTAAAAATAAAACTTTAATTATATTGGATAAGAAATTTTCGTTTCATCTCAAAATTTCATTTAATTTGTGTGCAATAAGCTGGTCATTAATTTTTTTAAACACTTTTCAATTTATCAAAAATATAATAAATCTATCGCAATTCTAACTAAATTTAACTCTACAAAACAATACATTTTTACTGACCCGTCTCCGTAATAAACAAAAAATAAATATTTCATTATCAAGAAAATTTTAAAAGCTATGCATGTATTAGCATGAACTGTAAAAAAATAATATACAATTAATAATATGAAATACTAAACGAATCATCTCAATCACTGGTTATTTTTTCATTTTCTTTTGCTAATATTATATAAAAGTAAGGAGGTATCAAATTTTCAGACAATTTTTTATGCAAACGCTAATTAAATAACAGTTTGAAAAGGTATTCTTTTTTCTTCAAATATGGAATCCGTGAATTTTTTAGTACATGTTGTTTGCAAGCATAACTATAAGTGTATTTTAATGTATACAATACATGTTGAAAATACGGTTCCTGAACACAGTTTGTGGTCTGTTTTTCACAGTAATTAAATGAGAAATCATCTACACCCATCGTCTTTCTTTAATATCTTTATAGTAAAATGATTTCCTTTATGTTTAATGACAAGTTTATAGTACAAAGTACTGTTTGCTTTATTTATAAATGTGTTTTTTTTAACTGAAGGCAAAGATTAAGCAATAATAAAGTTCAACAGAAAAAAAAACAAAAAAAAATAATCGTTAAGTTAAAATTTTAAGAAAAAGAGTAAATATAAACTTTGCGATGCATAAAACAAGCTTAGCAGGTGAAAGTTTTGATTTTGTCTTGTATAAACATAACTATATTCCTACATTCACCGATGAAGTAAAATACACGCGGGTAAATCTTTACGGTGTCTCCCGGTAGAAGTATGTCGCCAAAAATTTCTCCCTCAACAAGTTGCAAGAAACAAAATACATAAAAAGTTTCGCATTGCACCAATATAATTTGAGCTTTTCCTTGGAGCGGAAACAACTTTTACGGAGGGCCAACCTTTCTCCGCGCAAGTTACGCATTCAAACTTCTCGACTGAATACAAATAAAGTCGAAAGGCATTGAAGCTTGCGTAATATATGTTACTTAAACAAACACAAAACCGTAGCGTTTTTAAACTACCCCAGAACTAAATAAAAAGATATCTATTACCGTGATTCTTCTATATAACATTAAAAAATCATAGAACTACCGTATTTAATTTTATATTTATAAAATTATACATTCTTTAATTTTAACAAAAAATCGATAATTCAAATATATTTCAGCTTGAAAAAAATACATATTGAGACTATTATATGTGAATGAAATATTTTTCTTTTCAGTATTAAATCTTATTTATTATTTATTGAATTTGCGCCATGAATTAAGAATAACAAATAGAAATAAGTACAAAAACCACTATCAATTAATGAAAATTGTTTTATAATTAACTGAAGGTGCTTGATGGAATTTCAAAACCAAATTTGAATTTTTACAACTGTGTACCATCGTTTTGCTCGAAATTCATCACTAGATGTTTGATAGCAGGTATTCTCTATGTGAAAAGAAGAAAAACCAATTTTTATTTCAATGTTACATAATTGATATTTGTTGAAAAACTCTTTCAAGAATAACTCATTCATAAGATCGTTAATCAAAATTATCACAGGCAATTGTGTGATTATTATTAGATTAATATTGTTAAATTTATTTTAGCTGTAATTTGCTGCTCACCTTGGGGTAAGTGTTATCCTATAATTAAGTAACTTTTGTATATGTACGATGCTAACTGTTTATTTTACGTCAGTTTTTTTGCATCCGTGTGATAGAATGCCCATGCCGAAAGGCGAAATTTGGGTCGTTAGTGACAAAAAATGTAGAATCGTACAAAGTTGTAACAATTCAAAGACGAATATTTTTTTTTTTTAATTATAAAATCTGTATGAAGAAAAATCTTTTACGTATAAAATATTTCCGTTTTAATCTAAGTTATGAGAATTTGTATTAACAGCAAATATTTTATATTAGTTACTTGGAAAGACATTTTTAAAAAATAAATGTAGATATCGTTCACGTTTAATTTCATATATAATAATGCTTTCAATAAAACAATATAAATACCATATTTTCAAATATTAGAAAAACATATTTCTCAAAAATTTCTCCGAAATTATTTTCATTCACAGAAAATCTCGACGTCTTTTATTAAATACTACATTATTCCGAGTTATCACTAAGCGAAATTGTCAGCTTCTAATAAAAACGTTGCCGAATTCATTTTGTACCCTTCTCGTGCGGCATTTCTATGTAGGTAATAAAAAACTTTTTCTTCCATTTCATTTCATCTTTTCTGTAAAGACTTTTGAAGACTGCGCATTTAAGTATATGTGGTGTTTAATATTCAAAAGAAAAACGTCACAGAAGACCTACATTTCAAAACGCCACAATACCTAATTACTATTATGAAAAATATTTTCTGGTAAAAATGAATTTAGCACAATACGGAACTTATTTTTTTCATTTGACTGTTTTTTTTATAAAAAAAAAAACAATTTGATTCACATCTTTTAAAGCCGTTATTTTAAAATACGCATTATATAAAAAATACATTATCAACAATAATTACTAACTGTAACTAAAAGTTTCGTATTTAGATGTCGAACGACCAGGGCTGTTTTCTGTTTTCCGTCCTTGTAGTAACTGAATAGGCCACACATTATAACATTTCATTTGTTTTTGACAATACAATATCCTTGATTCCGCTTAAGTGTTCGCTTAGAGTAGGTGACATCGTATTCCGGTGGATTTTCAGTATACGGATATAAAGGATACGTAATATCACTAAAGCTAAGCGTTTGAGCGTCACATATACTTTTTTCTACTTTTTTGTAGAACAATATGGTACGTGGTTCAAAAATTGATCTCATGCAGTTTTATACTGTTCTAAGAATATGATAAACATTTTTTTTCGTTTCTTTATGCATTGCTTATGAATGGAATAATGTTTTTGGTCTCTATAATTAACAAACTTATGAATTCATACCGAAACACCATAGAGGAAAGGCTTTCGATACATTAATATTGCTTTGTATATAATCTAATTGACTATATACTTATCCTTTCATATGAAAACCTTTCGATCAATACCCTGTATGAAAAATCGGTCTAAACACTCCATACAAAAACATAATGGTCCATATTAAGAACGTTAATGAAATGAAATGATCTATTACGTTGCAAATCACTATGTGTTTTTCAATATCTACAATTTAATAATGTAAAAAAGAAGTTGATTGAAACGAAAATTTTTTAATTTTAAGTCACAATGAAATTCATATTGTTTTCAAAATAAGTTACTTGCCGATCGGTCAGCAATCAATCTCAAAAATCGAACGCATTTACTAATACATAATTATAAAATCGATTCAATAAAACCGATAAGCCTTCAATAATATTACGAATAAAAGATACACGATTGAAATTGTATTTAACTACGTAAAGTTCATATTCAGAGATGTCTTTCTCAAGCATAACATTTAAATAATTTTGCATTTTTTTCATAAATCTATAATACCTCACATAGATTATGTTACTATATTTAACTTGAAACCTAAGAACAAGTTACGTGTAAATTATTTTACTTGCTATAAATGCAATTTTAATACAAGATTTAAACATTTTAGTGGATTCAGCAAATATATATGTATAATATATTAACGTTCGTCGTTTTTAATCTCATATAACTCACACTGCATAATATTTTTTAACCTAAATTTTATTTTTATGATGATTATTATTAAGAAGTACTTCTGGGTGGAAATTCTTTGAAAGTTTAGAAATTCTAAGCGCTTTTTTTATTTAAGTACGGCACACTAATAATACAAAGAAAGCTCATACACCCACAAAGCAAACGGTTGATTATTGCTATACGACGATTGAAGCTCAACAACTTTTACAACAACCAAGCGGTAAAATGTCTTTAATCAAGTAAATTGAAGTTAGAATGCTATAAGTCTTAAAAAATACATTTTTTTAGTTTACAGAAAGACTTAAAAAAATATTCCATATCCGTTTTATTTAATGTTTGTAGATTGAATCATTCAATGCTTTAACTACAATAGTTTTCTCGAATTGTATTTTTTAACGTTATAAAAAAGCCAATGAACAACTTTTAATTTTTCCATATCGGAGGTGCAAAATAAAATATATAAATTCATCAATGACTCTATATAACAATGTATTATTGTGTATAAACGTTCACTATTTTTAGAACAAAAATTCATAAACTATATCATATTAACATCATTCCGTTATGACCATACAACGAAAGCTGCGCGTGCTTTCATTAAAACTAGAAAGCTTACGAATCCTCGCTGTAGAATATCAAAGATCCTTTATATATTTACTTTGTAAATAAATAATAAGCTTTTCAATAGTGAAAACCATAACAATGCTTTGTAGAGCAGTTTCTAAATTCAATATTTCAAGCATTCATAATAAATCACAATGTTAAAGTTTTCCAATATTAATAATCCGCTTTGTTTGATTTACATTCAATTTAGGCGTAAGCTATTAACAGTTGAACACAATATAAAAAAAATTATGAATTACTTTATCTCTAGAAGATATTAGATCAGTCAAATATTTTATTATAGCCAAAAACATAATATACGGTGGTATTTTGGGAAAATCACCAGTCATTCAAAATTCATAATGACCTATAAAGAGCAATAAGATGTTAATAAATAATTGTTTTCATAGAATTTATTTCACATAACTTTTCTACAAACACATATTCATACAACGATACAACCAAAAAGAATGTATGGACAGTTTAGGGTGTTTTTCATTTTAACTACTGAATAGACATTTTAGTATTCATTGTTTTTTTATAAATATAATACAAGATTTTTCCGTAGATATCACATTAATCAAACAACTCAAAATCAAAATAAACGGATATGTCTGATAATAACTTTTTATTTTCACGATACGATAAACCAGTCTAGATCTTTCGATAAATTTGCTGATTCAGTACAAATTAGTAATTTGTTTATTCTTTCTCATTAACAAAACAAACCACGCCACAAATACGCTGGCAGAAACAAATAATAAATATTTTGTATAAGGCGCTTTCATTTTGTGTCTATTGCAAAATTGATCTTTAATAAATCAAATTACCGCGATAAATATTTTCAGAAACGTCGAACTTTTTTTCTAATATGAAAACGATTTAATGTGAATTTTTTAAACACGAAATCTCAAATCAAAGAATAATTAATAAGAATATGACATTTAGTTTCCTTGCGTACATCTCTTTTTTGTATCAATCGTTTTTGATTTCAATAAGGAAAATTTTTTTCAATGTTGCTTCAATTTAAAAACAAACACGTCCCAGTTTTAAAAGAACAAAATGTTGCAGGAAAAATCTTTTTTTCATAGTAAAATAAATATAAAATATTTTGCAATATCGTGAACTGTTATAAAAATGAGCAATTAAAATATTGACAATTCTTTTGAACGAATACACTTTTACCATATCTACAAATTAATCTTGCTAAAGCTATATTCATTTGTTTAAGCTCTCAGACAAAAACGTTTGAAAGGCATCATTCCTGTTCGTATGCATAGTTTTTGAGTGCTTCTAAGAACGGTATAAGCATTCAAAGGGATTTATCGGTAATCTAAAACTTTGTTGTAACGCACATTACATGACGTGTCTAAATGTTGTGTCTCAAACATATGTTTTAATAACAATTGAAGATGCAAATTGTTTTTGTGAAATTAATAGTTTGGCCTACGTTTTACAATATTAAGATAAAGTGATATATTATACTTTAGTGATTTTTTACGTTGGTTCAATTGTGAGTATCTCTGATTTAAATGAACTACTAAATAATTTGAATTGTTACAACTTCTGTTTGAGGTGTTACCTGTCACTTCTTGTCGGAAACTCAATATGTTTAAATAATAAAACAAAAATTTTCACACAATTTTTGATTAATAAGATTAGGTCTGGCTTTGCTCATCGCGAACATTATCATTTGATTTTTGATTTCGACTGAATGTGCTTTATGAAACTTCAATATCAAATTTGAAGTGTTACAACTTTATACGATTCCGCATGTTTTGTCACTAACGACTCGGATTTCGTCTTTCGACATCTTCAGGCATTCTATAACACGGATACAACAGAACTGATTCAATTCAATTCAAACTTGATATTGAAATTCCATCAAGCACCTTCAGTCGATATCATAAATTATACTACATAATTGTTTATCTTTTAGATATTCATTTAAGGTTTTGTTTTATGACACTAACAAAATATTGTGACTTGAAGTTTCAAACATACACACAAAGAAACACTTCCAAAAAACGGATTCGAAGTCAATGAAGTAATTCATTAGGCATTTATTGGGCACATTATCGCACTGATATCTGCAAAAGCGTTTTATTATCAAAAATAAATTTGGTAATACCACAAAAACACCAGTAGCACACGTCACCGGTGAAACAATGCTACCGCGTTTTCCGTAGCTTTTCAAAAAATACAATAACACTGGCAGTATTATATAGGCAACAATGGAAAAACCGATGAAATCGCGAGGCAACAAGGACACGCTGCGACAATCAAATAATATATATCAACAATAAAACACGTGGCACTAGGGAGTGCAATATCGAATATCAATAGCGGTATTATAACTCAAATAACTAAAGCACATTTATTGTGAAAGTTTAATCATTTTTACTACATTTATTATACGTAAATAGAAGAATGAAAATCAATATGTATTTAAATTTCTAATGGCATTGAAGCACCCCTATCATAATCTGATAAGAAGATGTTAAGCATTGTTTTATACTAACTAAGAAAACATTACAATTCTTACTTACAATAGAAATAAATTAAGGTACGTATTATTTACTCAACTCAATTATAGAAAAAAGAAAAAATAATTTTATTACATAAAAATTGAAATGATATTTTCAAATAAAATAAGCATTATCTATTTTGAATCTCTGAACGAAGAAAGATAAATAACAGACTTAAATTATTAAATATATTTCACTAACTGCTTACAATTATTTAATCACGATAATTGTACGAACCTCATAATGGAAAAAATAATCGTTTTTGGCATATTATGAAAGCCAAAATAAAAACTCTATCAAGGCTCTCAAAAAGAGATTTTCGTTTACGGGATGACTGTATTATTATTATATTATCATAAATAAAATTCCTTTTCAACTGATGTTTCTAGCGATGAGCGAAACCGGTCCTGATTATAAATATGTTGTAGAAATAAGTACTAAAAAATGTGTTTATGTTATGTAAAATATCATTCTTTTTCATTAAGAAGTGACAGTTAACACCTTAAAAATGAGTAAAATCCGTTTCTAATGAAAAATAACTCTTAAAACTTTTTTGCCGAGCATTAGAATACATCTGTCAAAAAGAAATATTTAATTTTATTTCGAACTTGAATACAACATTAAAAAGTTTTTTGGTGTCTAAAAGCAATGATTGAAACACCCAATTATGAAAAATCTGCCGATTTTTGTTGGCCAATCAATCACTTACTGAAACAAACATCAGCGAAGTAAAATTGATACATTTTTACTTATTTTTTGTGACGTAATATGGGATTCGAGGTTTTTGCTTTTATGTCGCTTACTTTAATACCACTGATCTATCGGTGATTTAAAAAAAAATCTAAATTGATTTGACCACCGATTAATCAACAAATTTTTTGTTCGTCTCAAAGCATATTTTGAAATAAAATTCTAGATGCAGGTCGGATATTTTTTTTTTCATTGCTTGAATCTGTCAGTGTTAATTTCCATTTAAAAGCTCTAATATAATATCAAACCTATTGAAAATATTTTAGAGAAATATCTTCAAATTTGAATAGTTTATTTGTTTTACGGTTCCACGTGTTTTTTTGACAGAACTTATTCACGATAAACAGTTAGATTGGGTGATAAACAAGAGAAAAAAAAGAAAAAACAGAGACCTTAAACTCGGATCCCAACATAAAACTGAAATAACTTTCAATACTATTAATTCAATGATAATGAAAATCGATTGTGTTATATAAGTTTCATCAACTTTGTTGCATTCTTGTGATAGAATGTATGAAAATTCAGAAAGGCAAAACCCTGTTCGTTAGTGAAATTCCATCAAGCATAATCAGTCGATATTAACAAATGTCTTCGCATTCTAAATATGTTAATTAAATAACCAAAACTTTCAATAACGCTCAATTTCAAATAACGCATTACCAGTATATTGTCATTTCAAAAAAGTGAATAAAATGATGGAATCCCGGTTTTGGAAAACGTTATTGCAATCCCTGTCTGTCACGACAGGGAAAATTCTCAGTCATAATTATTTATTTTGCGTAATACCCTGATACGTAAACATAGAGATATTTCAATTTACAATATAATTTGTTTGCCTTTTTATATTTTTACGTTTCTTTTGCCGTTCTTTGATATATACGAAGATTTTTAATGACATTCATTTTATTTGAAATATTAACTACCCACAGATTTTGACTTATTAGAAATAATAAGACAGGATTTGTATAAATATTTACTTATTTGTACACGGAAAAATACAATATATTTCAAATAGAAAGAATCGAAAACATTACATAATTACATTATGAAAAGACATTCAAAAAATCTTTTCATAATCTAATTATATGATATTTTCTTATACGGATTGCTATAATTATAATACTTTTATTTATACTCAAGTTAACTACCAATAATTTCCCCCCCCCCCCCCAAACGGATATTTTCGAAATTTCCGTATTTCATTCTAAGATATAAGTAATATTTTCAATTCTTTCTAGTTATTCAATCATCTTCTAATTAATTACGAAGACTAGTTTCTTCGAAATTCATAGGTTGAACGACCGACTTCTTCAAAAAACTTTCGTTGAAATGTTCCATTATGAAAGCAGAAAATTAAATCATAGATATATATATTAAAAATCATCTCGTACTAGAATACAAACATATAAAATATCATCGATACAGTAGTTATTTATTTTGAATTTTGATAAATATTGTACACCTTAATAATCCTTGTCAGCAACAACTTAGGTTCTATGTTCGGCATCGTGGGACACTAAAAAAATAATTTTTATATCATAAAATACTGAAATTCATGTTCATATCGTTAGTGACAAACCACAATGTAGCTTACAGTTTTTAAAAACTTCTACTAAACGAAAAATAATTTTGAATATTGAACCATTTTTCTCGTTATGAGACGACGTTTCAAAGACATTCAACTTTTTTATATGTTGAAAATATTACGGATCACGAATGAGTTTTGGATTTTTATTCAGAATGATGTTTCTAAAAAACACATAATAAAATCAAGATAATGATTGCCAGGTAGGAGTATATCTACTCGATCTAAGGAACATATAAGATCATTCAACAGTAAAAAAACATATTCACAATACGTTAATAAAACGTTATAAAGGAATCACATAATATAAATTCAAACACAGTGTGTTTGCATCTTTGCAGTAATGGTCGTAGGATGATCGCTTTGGAGCAGCTGGAAATCAATATACATCAACTATCACAAAGCATTCTTAACGAACAAACTAATATATTGTTTAGTCCACTGATTAAACCGCTCCACGGGGGGGAAGGGGTCTGATTTGCATCCGTAATAGACCATTTCCGTGCCACGTGTAAACTTATTGTCATAGCCGCAATTTTTAGTTTCATTTACAATTTTTTAAAAATTTAGTTTTATTGCATGAAAGAAACAAAGCTAGGCAGTTAAAACAGGAGAGAAGATGTATCGTGTAAATTTGCTACACAGCTATATATAGATAATGTATGTTAGTTTAAGCATAGTTCTGATAATGGCGTGAGCCGAAATAGCTGTCGACTATATTTTTTTTTAATAATTTTGTAAAACTAAAATACATTGCTATTTTTTTCACCGTGTTATAATAGAGTTCTACCAAGTGAATGCCAATTCAATCAATAAATTGATAAAGATGTTAGAGAAAAGCTTTCAAAAATCAATGATAATGTACATCAAACATATAAAATTTACACATCTTTAATTTCAATAAATACATATTGTATAAAATTTATTCTATTATATTCAAATATATTCAAATATTTGTGTTATATATAGGTTGAAAAATTCGATATTCGAATATTTTGAATCCTAACATGCTTGACCAGTATTAAACACGATAATACTTTTTCAACCAAACCACAATTCCCTAATTAGTTGACAAAGTGTCTTAATCCGAACTCTTCGGTATATTTAGTACCATGATAAATTATTATTAAACCTATGTATCGTGCATATTACAATAATTATCTTATATCTCAAATGAAAATGCTCACTTGGCAATGTGTTTAATCACCGCCGAACAAAGGCAAGCGGTATGTTTGAAATTCACACAACAGACACAAGCGATGAGCCGCTATTAAATCGGGCTTACAATTCAGAATATTATCATAGCTACATCTCCAATAATGCCTAAACTATTTACAAATGCGCAAACATACAATAGAACTATAAATTGAGTAAGATATGCTTCCGTACTCGTTTCTAAATATAGTATTTCTTAAGCATGGTACTCTTTACAGTATATAATATGTTTTTTTTATTTAAGATAACAACTAAGTTTAATTGATGAAGTTTATAATCAAAATTAAATTGCGCTTTGTGCCTCTATATATTGAAATATGTATTGAACTGAAAATAAACACTTTCGATATACGTTTGAAAATATTTATAAAATTTACATATCTTATAAATTAGGACAATATATTTATTCAATAGTTTAACACATTGGTCGCCAACAGGCTTTGCGGGAATGCATTGCTTTTTTTTAATTTTGATGATTTTTTTACTTGAATTTTTAGTGTTTTTTAGTGTTCCGATCTTCTTTGCCTGTCACCAGTGACCCTCATGGCCACCTTAACACTTTACGGTCGGCGGGCGCCACATTGGCGTCATTTTTGAGAAAAAGTTACGATCCGGGAACGCACAATGTGGTGTCGTCGGGTACGCGTAGCCATACTACCAAAAATTAATATGAATTTTAATTCTTACTTTGAAAATTTATCGATGGATCGATGAAGAATACAAACGAGGTCTAAAATCCGAAAAGTGTTAAGGTAATCCAAAGCCGGTCACCGGTACAAAATGGCGCTTAACGTGCTAAATAAATATTTTTTAAAAATGTCTTTATTGACTGTAACTTAACCGATGATAAAAACTGGAAGAAAGCATAATCATGAAAACGAACGTTAATTAATATTATCTCTATATACCCTACTTTGAGAGCGGTATAGTCACAAAAATAAAAAAAGACGATTGTAAAGCTCTCCACTAAAATGTGTCTTTATTATTCACGCATTCTACGGAAATGAATATATAATGTGTTAATTTTACTATACGGTGCATAAACCACATATATTTTAATTAGATATTCTTTAATATTTTAAATGTAAGAAATTCTAGAGCGCAGAATTAACACTAACTTTAAGTGTTTTTTGTCTTACTAGATGAACCATTAAAGCTTCTTTCGTTTTGTAGCTACGGATGCAAAATCAACTCTTCCTGCTAACGACCATATCGATTCACCGATGAAAAAGCTGATGGCTATTTTATCAGGCAAAGTTAGCATACAAACGAGCTGATTAAATCGAGTGCAATCCGTTAACACAAACAAACTTAATTATAATTCACAATACATTGACACTTTTAATTCATACATTGTTCTTATCTAGCCATGAACTCATATTTAACGATTTGAACCTTTTGATAATATATAATATACACGTTTTAGTGCTCGTAATTATTTTTACGTTCAAAATAATATGTTACATTTGTTTTTTTCTTATTAAAACCAGGAAGTTTAGTGTAATCATTAATCTTTCAAAAAATAAATAGCTTATATTTATGTAGAGTAAAGGCTTTCGGTTTGTTCGCAATAAAAGGTTTTATCATTCACATTTAAGGTGTTAACTGTCACTTCTTGACAAAGAGGCATGCTATTTTCAATAATAAATACACATTTTTAGTACTTATTTTTACAATGCATTTTTTCATCAGGACCGGTTTTACTCATCGCGAGCATTACCGACTGGTTTTATTATTGTTAGAAGTTTAATTTCAGATAAATTTCATACGAATATTATCAGGTTGTCAGAATATTTATGTGCTTGAAAATAAGTGTTCACAATTAATATTCGAATATTTTCAAAAGAAAATTTTGTTTTTGATACCTGTCAAAGGTATAAGATTTTTTTTATGTATAAAAATGTGTTTTTAATATTTAAAATAGCATGCCTTTCCACCAAGAAGTGACAGTTAGGACCTTTAAAGTGATATAATAATTTGGATAAGGTGCAAGTTTATTACATACGATATCAGGACTAATATTTTTTAATCGAGTCTTTGATTAAGCAGTGGACTTCATTTCATATCCCAATGGTCATAATGAGTCAAAATAAAATATCGAGACTTAAAATTTTTCTTTATTTAATTTCATTTGTAGATTATAATATAACTTAATATTACTTTAATATCATAGATTATAATATAACTTTAATAGAAGTGCTCAACCAGAAAGCTTGTCAATGAAGAAGAGGTAATAATTTATCCAGATATTAACACATTCGACAAATTTACATAAATTGACTATAACACATCGATTTACTAACGCTGTTCCAGGAATTAGTTAAACGCAGGTTATTTCACCTTTTTTGAAATGAAAAGGAATATGTTAATGATAAGTCTACTTGAAAACTTTATTACAAAGTTTTCATGTTTTCATTAAGAAAGACCGTATACAAATATCAACTTACATAATTCTAGAGAAAATATGAATTTAGCAATGCAAAATTCCATTCATGATTCGAGCCATTCATTTATACAAATGTAATATGCACATTACCAAGTATAAATTTTTAGTTCAAACCTCAAAAACAAATATATACACAAAAAATTGGGTGATTTAATTTATACATACGCTACACCAATTGCTGAAAGTATTAAACTATATGCTCTACTTTGGATAAGCATAATTTGATCGAGTGCATATCCTGTTAACGACAAAGGAATGCTTTTCAGCACCTCGCGTATGCAACACATTGCATTATACGCTTAACTTCCTATTTTAAAGCCTATTAAATTCCATGACAATAACATTTGACAATTATTATTTTTTTAATTCCCATTATGAAATTATTTTAATATTAGTTATTTTCTTCCAGCTGCTTTGTTTGTATTGTTCGTTATCCACGAAAGCATAGTATGGTACCAATAAAATGTTTTGTATTGATTGAATGCACTGGCTGAGAAAAACAAAAAACACTTTTGAATCAACGATAAATTATGTAGAACAAAACCGATAAAATACAAGATTCATATAAAACATAAAATGAAAGATGTTCAATGAATATTTCTTATTAAATGCTAACAATTATAGTTAAATATCGAACGTTGTTGGTGTGTTATTGTTTTGTTTGTTATTTAGTATTTAGTATGAATTTTAATATTTATATCTCTGACCAATATACACAAATTAGTAAGAAGTTTTAGAATTCAATTCTTAATAATAGTTTTTGATCTCATTTATGATAATTCTGTAAGATTATGTGTCACTTCTCTTTGTATACTTGGTATTTATTAAGAATTAAATTACGTAAATGGCCATGTTGAAAATCTTAAAGAAACGTTAGCAATAGAGAGAGCTCTTCAGGTATCCTCCATTTCTTATTTATAGAATTGTTAGGATGAAAATTTTGTGTCATGGTGATAATGCGTAAGTCGCTGCAGAGCTGAGCAATCCACGTAAATCCGGCTCACTTGCACACCACACACATTACATTTATATCCCCACATAATACACCTACACACGCATTTGTCTGAATACAAACGCACACAAAGATATACGCATTCATATACAATACGTAAGGAAATGAATTAGAAAATTCATTTTCAGATGCCGAGATTGCGTATTTTGAAATTAAGATTTGTAACAACAAATCTATGGGGTTCATCGAGCAGAATCACTCTCAGCCTTAAACGATCACATAGTACTGTCTCATCATAAGTATGTAGATAATAATTTCCACTTATGTGACAAACGATTTTTTACTGCTGTTTAAATGTGATGGAATTTAAATCTCTTATCGTTAATAAAGGTGTAGTATAATCTCGAGCGTCTGAAATATCATGATAAGAGCATCATCCCAGCAAACAGGTGGTTTTGAATTAAGTGGTTAATATAAAAATAATATTCAATGTAATTTATGATATTAACCGAAGGTGCTTGATGGAATTTCAATATCAAATATGAATTTTTACAACTTTGCACGATTCCACACGTTTCCTCACTAACGATCCGGGTTTCGCCTTTCGACGTCTTCAGGCATTCTGTCAAACGGATGCAACAGAACTGACGCAAAATAAACAGTTATCATAGTATATATACCAAAGTTATTAATTACAAGATAACGCTTATCTCAATGCAAGCAGTAAAATGCAGCTAAAACAAATGTAATAATATAAGTCTAATAATAATTGTGATTTTGTGTGAATAAGTGTGAAGATGCCGAAAGGTGAAACCCGGGTCGTTAATTTTAATTTAATTACGCAATAAATATTGTGATTTGTTGTATTCCCAAGTGTATGTCGATTCTACATTAAGCTTTTAAAAAAATCGTTCAATTTGTATTATTTAGTAACTCGCGCGATGCATAGAATAAAATCAATTCTTTCTAAGCATTAATTTTAAATATATTTTTTCATACAATTAAACAGTTAACATAATTCATTTGGAAAACTTTATCGCATGGTTTATGTAACCGTATAGCAATAACTTATAGTGTGCAACATACGTATCTCGTTAATGCGCCAGAAGCAATAATGGTGCATAAATGCATCAGCGCATAAGTTTATACTTGCATAGCACACTCATCCTGACAATGGATGGAGGTAGTCAGTTTCAGTTGCACATACTGCCTACTGCTAATTTAATGAAACTTGAGCTATTGAAAGTATTTGTTTCAAAAGCTTTTTTTAGCTTAATGTCATCGAGCTTTTTTCATGTTTTTTAGTGTTTTGTCATTTACGACTCGAGCATCGCCTTTCGACATCTTTAGGTATTTTATCTTAGGGATTTTACAGAACTGAGTCACTAATGTAAGTCTGTTGTAACTCGTATCAATTCTTTTGCACCCGTGTGGTAGAATGCCTGAAGATGTTGAAAATCGGGTTATTAGTTGAAAACATGTGGCATTGTACAAAATTTCAACAATTTAAATTTGATATTAAAATTCCATTTAACACCTTAAGTCGATACCTTAAACTATATTCTATGTATAATATTGAACACAATGAATATAATCAAGCGATTATGTAATCTATGATATCAACTGGAGGTGCTTAATGGAATTTCAATATCAAATTTGAATTGTCACAACTTTATACGATTCCACAAGTTTTGTCACCAACGAACCTGTCTGTACCATCAAATCAACGTAATACAATGCCCGAAGATGCCTAAAGGCGAAACCAGAGTGGTTAATATCAAAACATGTGCGATCGTATAAACCTGTAACAATTCAAATTTAATTATGTGGTCACTGTAAAATTGTGCTATTATTTTAATATAATTTATTTGACTATTATTATCATCGAGATTGAACTGAAGTTTGCAAAATCTGGGAATTATATTTAAATGGCGTCATAAATGTGTTTTTACTGGCGTCCTCAATCCTGCCAAAAGTTTTTTTAATACCTTTAAATCGTTGATAAAAGATTGGGTTTCAACGATTCATTTCCAATTCTCACATTGAAATACTATACTGGTTACTCTTTCAAAAATAATTGATTGACGATGTGATTCCATATAAACAGATACGCATCGACGTTATTTTTAATTCGCATATACAATAATACAATATCACAAATATTAAGCACAGTATAAACATCAAAATTTAGCATGTACACACTGTAAATGTTCAAACTAAAGGCATTTTAAAGACTCACATACTTGAGTTAACATTCAACTAACATACTTCATCTGTTCGAAGGTTTAATGATAAATTTTAAGTCTTTTCTTTTAAGTCTTCTCGTTATAATAGTTGACTTTAGAAGTAGTACAACTTATCTATAACATGCATAAAATTAAATTCTATTTTCACCTGCTTATTACATACATTTTGCATGATACTGCATCTTTCACTACGAAGCTATTATTGCTGTCTTATTAACAATTACTCTTGCATCAAAGCCTTCTGCATTTGAAACAAGCTTTACGCAACATACTCGGCAAAGCGTATACACCCAGTCCTTTTTTTACGTGATTTTTTTTACGCGAATTCGATTATACGCGATTTTTTTGGACGGCACCGCTACATTTTTTTACGCGCTTCACTCGTTTTCACGTGATTTTTTCCCCAAATTTGTTTTAAAGAAGACATTTATATATGATGCTAGGCATGTACGTTTCATTATTTTTTTAAATAAAAAAAAATGTGTAATTTTGTAAAGCATTCCATTTTTTAAAATTCACATACAATTGCCAAATGTTAACAAGTGTATCGGATATAATGCGAATTTATATTTTAGGGTGTGTAAAGAAATGTAATGCAATTGCGTGAAATCATTTTTTTACGCGATTTTTTTTACGTGCCTTTTTCTGGTTCCAATGTGTCGCGTAAAAAAAGGACTGAGTGTATAGCAAAACTACTTCTTTTCAAATAGTTGGTTTGTGGTAAATTATTTATCTCACCGTTAGTATTTCAAATAAAAGAAACAGATATCTTTGCAAAAGAAAGTCAGTCTTGTGAGTTAAAAACTCTCATTGTGATCAAATTTATATTATATTTTATCGTGTAATATACTCAGCCACTGATTTTTAGAAAAATACACCTACAAAATCAATTTATAAATTATCAAAATCATACACAGAGGATAGCAAAACACATGATTCTTTTTTTTTGAGGTATCTACTCACTTTCAATGCTAATATTTGCGAATATCCTGCAAAAACTCTCAAATTGCTGCCTTAATGAAACGCGCCAAGCAAACTTTTCCCTTCAAATATCTTCACCAACTGCAGTAAGTCTTCTTATCTCTATTTTACTTCTTATAACCACCCTGTACTTGATTGCGTCTCCGATATTTCGCCACCAATCTTTTTTATTCATGATTATTATTATCTTTGCTCAAAATTTGAAGCATATCGCCTACAAATGAATAGATGAAATCTGATGCTTTCAATAACGACTGCTTTTAATCAATTGTGCAACCTGTCAGAGTAGATATAGAAGAATAGGTCAATTCAAAAATAATCGTCACCTTATTACTCTCACTACCTTTTGATTTTGGAATTGGGTGGGTGAAAGGAAATAAAGATGCATGCTTTGTGACATTAATCCATAAATTGGCGGAGAAAATAAATCATAAAAATATCCGCAATGCGATGAATTTTGATCTTCTGTAAATGACGCTTGCTACTTTAACCATTGAATCACCTAAGCGACATTTTTTTTTATATAACTTTCGTTCTTTTTGTTATATCTTTTTTGAAACGTTTCGTTAACATTTCTCTAAACAACATTAAAAAAGATTTTCATTCGATTTTTACAACAATATAACTTGGTATTTTTTCCTTTTAAATACGAAAATTATCACCGGCAAATTTTACACAAAAACTAAAATGCGTAAACTAAATTAGTTCTGACGATATCGTGAGCCGAAATAGCTATCAAATATATCTTTGAAATTTTGTGGAACTAAAATAGATAGCTATTTCTTTACCTTGTTATAATGGAGTTCTACCAAGCAAATACCAACTCAATCAATAAAATACGGAGCATGTAATCTCTATAAAGAGTATTTTAAATCATTTATTGAATTGGCATTCACTTGGTAGAACTCCATTATAACACGGTGAAAAAAATAGCAATGTATTTTATATCTACAAGATATTTCTTTTAATATAATAGTTCTGACGATGACGTGAGCCGAAATAATTATCAACTATATTTTAAAAAGTAATCTTGTAAAACTAAAACACATTGCTATTTTCTTCACCGTGTTATTTTAAATCACTTTTAAGGTGTGAACTGTCACTTCTTAATGGAAAGGCATGCTATTTTAAATAATAAAATATATTTTTTAGTACTTACTTCCACAGTGTATTTTTTATCAGGACCGGTTTTGCTCCTCGCGAGCATTTTCATCAGTTGATAATGCTCTCGATGAGCGAAATACGTCGTGATCAAATAATAATATATTGTGAAAATAAGTATTAAAAAATGTGTTTTATTATTTAATGTATTTTAAATGTATTGAAAATTTATCAGTTAATCACTGACTTCAGCTAATCGAAAATTTGCCGTAAAATAAATTTTATAACGTTTAACAATCAAAAATTTACTGTACTAAATTTCACCTTGTAAGCCATACTCTATTACGTCCCCATTGCCATTGAAATCATCCCGACTTGTTCGTCTATGCAGATGTTCGTATCCATATCTCATTAAAGGAGTTTCTCTCTTCCCTTCTTGGCAAACACAGCCTTCCCCCTGTTCAAAATTGCTAATATTAATATCTAAACTCAGAGGAATCTTTGAGATGCTCTCAATAGCCCGCCATTAAATGGAAAACTTTGTTCAAATGGACCAACGTCTCTATGTAGGCGATTATGTTGAAAAGGATTATTTGAGAACGATCAAACGCATTGAGAAGGGCAGGAATTATTATCAGACAGGGTTTGAGGTTTAAATACAAAAGGAACCTGTACGGTTATATCTTACATAAAATATATTTGCGTTTTATTTAAGTGATTTAAAAAAAATCACTAACAATACATTTTTTAAATGTAGAGACGTGGACTTATCGCTATTACAGCGTCTCAATTTCGAATCGAAAATTTAAGAGAAAATGTCTTCAGAATATTTTCATCAAATCCATAAATCTATAAAATTAATCCACAAACAAATTTGGCTTATATAAAA
Organism: Himalopsyche japonica; assembly: GCA_028555115.1. Lineage (NCBI taxonomy): Eukaryota > Metazoa > Arthropoda > Insecta > Trichoptera > Rhyacophilidae > Himalopsyche > Himalopsyche japonica. The sequence continues at coordinate 226,509 of JAHFWJ010000586.1, forward strand.
AGCGTTTACCACTCGGCTACAGATACATCACATACCTTTTACCACTTTCAAAACTATGTTGATATATTCAATTGACGATAGATAAGTCACATTTTCATCAAACGAATCAGACAAGTTGTGTTACTATAAAAATAGAAATAATCACATTGACCTAAAACCTAAAATAAACTAAAAAAGCTAAACCTTTTGTATAAAATAATAACTTTTAACAAAAATCAATATATTTGCACACCTTTTTCAGTCGATAAACAGATATCTATTCGGAAGCATGAGAGTATGTGATGTCTAAGAATTCCTTCTCAATCACTCGATCATAAAGCTGTAACGAGAGTGATAAACTTACCACTTGTTTTATCGTAACCATGTTCTATCTGTCTCTACTCTCCACAAAAAATAAATATTGGACAGCCTTTCTACAAAAAAACGTTTGTTGATGTACATCCATTAGAATGCTAATGCATCACTTTCAAAGTTTTAGCTGTCACTTCTTGGTGAAAAAGGATTAAAACACATGCTATTTTGTACTGATTATATAATTTAATATATTTATGATTAGGCCACGTTTGGCTCATTGCAAGTATTACCAACTGAATTTAATACTCGCAATGATCTAAAGCGTCCTGATCATAATAAATTATATTGTAGAAACGGTGTGTACAAAATAAGATATATTTTTATTTGAAGTAAAGGCGTTAAATTTCAGTCACAATAGACATAAAAAATAAAAACAATTTAAAGCGTTATCATTTTGTGGGTGTTGCGTAATTTATTATATATTCTGTTAATAATATTGTGATTATCTTATGATTTTAATTATTATATCGCACATCAGTGTTTTTTGTCACGCTTGTCAGTGAACTTACCTTTTCTGCTTTTCTATACGTATACAAACAGTGTTATTCCGTGTGATCTAACGCCCCTGCTTTGAACAAACAGTCAAAACGTACCGTTAGCTCCGATTTTGGGATTTAAAGGATCGGAGGGATTTTAAACCACGGCTGACAGTTTTCATGTCGCGACCTCTGCTAGCTGAGGCGTCACTTGTTCTATACACAGATGCAAATAAGACGAACTGTTCTATTTCGTTTATTTTATTTTTATTGAACTTGATAATATTGTTGTTACTTATACCACAAAACTTGCCTCAAATTTTTCTTACACATAAGTGCATCGAATACTTTTCATGACATGAATAAATAAATGCTCCAATTTTTCTTCTTTAAGCTTTTTTCACTGAAAGTTATATATATTTAATGAGAGATTTTTAGAGAAACATTTCTCAATCTTTCTTCCTGAAAAAATAGAAGCATTTTTTTTTTCTTTCAGAAGAGAACCGATAGACCGAAACAATTTTATATAAGATGTCAATACTGGACAATATTTTACGTTTAAATGGGTAAATTGAGACAAATACACTTTTACAAGATTTGTATCCGTCAGATCAATGTCACCGAAATTTTAGCAATGTGTTACTTTCAAGAACAATAAGCATGTTTTTTAGTATTGTGGCTTTGAGGCAAGCGATTGAATCTACAAAAATGCATTATTTTTAATTGAATTTGTCATTTAAATAGATAAACGCACATATACACATTAGTCATATAATGATGAAATTTATATTTATAGGCTAATTAAAACTATATGATTTTAATACTAAAAATACGAATGTATCCTTCATCACATAATAGTGTATTCAAAAACCAATTTAAAAGCTTAATACTTCTTATTTTAACATTACTTTATCATATTTTTTTTATTTTTACAAAGAATGGAAAAGTCTTTCATGTGCTTTTTGTGTGGCTTTTAAAACCACCAATATATTGCTAGATGAAAGAAGCAGTGTGTTAAAATTAAACATGACGATTTTTAAATACATATTTCAATCGATTGCTTAAAGCTGTGCTTACATAATAAACAATAAAAGTGCACAACATTAGAATACAAAATCTTACTTTTACATTTATTGGTGTTGCCCTGTAACTGCGAATGTCTGTTTTATACTTTGTACATTAAATTGCAAAAATATAATGTCAATTATTAATGATAATGTCATTTATTTAATCAATATTTTTTGATCTGTTATTCTCCCATTTCTTACTTTTCTTATTAGTGATTATCAGCTGACGGAAGAAGGAGTGTTTGTAAAAATGAATACAGTGAATGAACTGTTGGTATAAAAATTCTTACCGAGTAAGGAATCTCACAATGCGACAACCTTGAGCCAATTTACGCACCGACTTCTTTGAAAAATAGCCGTCTCAATCTGAACAAAACCGTACTCTGTTTCGAGAATGTGACAAGTTTATCACGAAGTTATTTGTATCCCTTTTTCCGTTGTTGGCGACGCCCTGTTTGTTCTTGCCTATTTGATTATACGCGCCCTGGGTAAATCCACAACCGGCGCGACGACAAACTGTAATTAGCGCAGGAAATGAAATGAAACTCTCTTGGTCGGATTCGTCGGATTCAATTTGCTAATTAAACTCCACGCATGGCAGTTTACTTTTACTGGGTGCCGATGCTTTCTTCCCGGGAACAAAACACGAACACGGAACGTTTTCAAAGTAAACATTATGATAATTGCCCGAGTGCTCTATGATATCGGAATTACTCAGAACTCTGATTAATTAACTTAATGAAACATATCAGCTCGTATTATGTTCGTACATTGACATATCAATGATACAAAAACTAAGTCAATTTCTATTAAAACTATTTGAGTATCGCAATCATAAATATTACATTAAATATGAACATATATTAGTTATATTTTCATACGCAAATCTGTAATAAAGCGCATTTTCCTTGACTTAATAGCAAAGTATTTTTTTTTTTAAATATCTTCTACCTTTTCTATGCCACGACTAAAACTAAAAATGAGCGTGTAGTGCTACATAGAAGTTGTAAAATTTAAATTGTCATTATAGATATATATATAATGCGTGTGTGTGTGTGTGTTATTCTAATATTAGTTAGTTCATAAATAAAGGACCATTTTTGTCATTTAAGCAAAAAATTTATTTAAATATAAACTATACACTATTATTCAATTAATTAATTAATTGCCATTATTTTCTACAATTTTTTTCCACAAAATGGGCAATTTTTTTATACCTCTTTCGAAAAAATCAGATGGTATTATCATTAAAAAATGAATCCGAGTGATTTTTCACCTGCTCCACATTAACAATTTTTTATCCCTAAGTGAATGTCTCAGGGATCTAAATAAATGGTAGTCTGATGGCGCTATATCAGGTGAATATGGCGCGTGTGGAAAATTTTCAAAATCTAGCTCTTTGATTTTATCCTGGATGATCTTTGCTGCATGCGGTCTTAAATTATCGTAGTGAAGAATTTGCCTCTGATTGTTGACCAAAACCGAGCAATTCAAAGGGTCAATTTTGGCCGAGCAGTAGTTAAAGGTACCTGCTTTGTCGATAACTATTGTTTTTTTCTTCTCGATTTACTATACAGGACCCACTTCTCATCCCCTGTAATAATTTTTCTGAGAAATGGATCCGTTTCGTGTCTGGACAATAGAGAAGCACAAATGGTTACTCGTTGATCCAAGGCCGTTGGAGAAAGTTGGTGCGGTACTCAAATTCCTTGCCTATTTTTTTCCCAAGCCTTTTCAAATGATCGCATACCGTTGTCTTTGAGGAACCAAGTTCATGTGACAATGCCTCACTTGTTTTGCGCGGATCGGATTCTACCAACGAATTCAGGGAGTCATCATTGATTTTTTTAGGCCTTCCACTTTTTGGTTCGTCCGTTAACTTTCTATCACCACTTTTTAATTTCTAAAGCCATCTAGAGCACTTTCGAAGCTTTAATATGTCCCCATAAACATCGCAAATGGTCTGCGTGGCTTCTTTGAATTTCAATATCTTATCAAACAAAAACAGCATGATATGGCGCCCATGAGTTTTTTCGATTTCAGGCTTCTACCTTATTCTACAGTGGCAAAAAAAAAAAATTGAAAGAGTACTAATAGAGCTTTAAATGATACCAATCATGACGTGCTAACTCAACGGCGACCGTTGACAAACTGACGTTAAAGTGACGCAAAAAAAAATGTCATTTCTTTCCGAATTACCTAATATATCATATGTTAAATTTTACCACCGAGACCGATTTCGCTCATCAGGTAATCAAATAATATAATCAAATAATAATCATCAAGTAATAAAAAAATAATTTTAGTATATTTAAATCATCAATATAATTTATGATATCGACTGAAGGTGCTTGATGGGAATTCAATATCAAATTTGAAATGTTGCAATTTTGTACGATTCCACATGTTTTGTCACAAACGACCCGGGTTTCGCCCTTCTGCATCTTCAGGCATTCCATCACACTGTCAGTTCTGTTGCATCCTTGACAAAACATGTGGAATCGTACAAAATTGTAACAATTCGAATGAAACCATCCATGCTTTATTAATTAAGTAACCTTAACGAAATAAAGTTTGAAGATGTTTCTGAAAGAAGTGAAACACGTGTTACAATAAGTAACACAATACGTAGAATAATTGAGGTTGTTTTAGATTTAATATTACATTTGATGTCTTAGAATGAAATGCTTTATATTAATCCATCAAGAATAGACAGTAAATAACAATTAAATTTACATTCAAATCATTCACCGACACTTCCCTAGCCACCGGTTAAAACGACAAGTGTTATAATGTTACCGGCAATCGCTGAATCTCTCCAGTGAGTAATGTGCAAGGCGGGCGACAGGTGCCGGAGTGTAATTATGAAGGTTCCGCAGTGTTAATTAAACGCCGCGGGCCCTGGAAACAATTTAGCGAAAGACGCCTCTGGGAAAATAGACAAAATCCCATTTCCAGCTCGCTAACCCTTTGAGACCGGAACGACTGAACTTTTGCGTCCGGATCCGAAAACCGAGTAGCGATAAATTAACCGGACGATGTCACGTAGCAATTGACCAGTCGGTATAATATATTGCTTCTGAATTATTTTTACATGCCCACAGAAGTAGCCGGCTCTTTCGTGAAAAGAGATTCTCATAAATTACTCATTTTGAAAAATATATATTGTGGTGTTAAGTCAGGAGTTTTTAAGCTTAGATTCAGCACAATCACTTAGCACTTAATGTATTTCATTAAAAATTTATACGACAATTAACTTACCATCAACTTCAGAATATAAAAATAGTACTGTCCACAAAAAAACTGGATAAAGATTACATTTGTAGCTTAATTAATTTTACACGAAGCCGATTTTTCAACATGTTATGGTTAGCACAATTGTGTTGAATTTTAATATTAAAACAAGTTTTTTTTAACTTCACCTTTTTCCAATCCTAATTTGGAACATATGATCTTTTTTTGGTATTTAAACGGAAGTTTTTTCACTAAAGCTGTTTATTACTCAATTGTTTAACCTCTCTTTTGTCAAAATGATTAGGAATACAAAACATCACGACAAAAACTGCACACTGTTTAGTATCATATTAAATAAGGGTATTTTTCATAATTCGCAAACACCCATACCTTCGAACCGAAATCAATTAACCTTAATTTAAAAAAGCAGTTCGCACTGAGGTTCAAACCCGTGAGATTCATAACAAAATAACTGCGGTAATATCAAACCACATATAGTTGTATATAAATGTCGTAAAATTAAAATTGTAACGTAACCTAACAAAATTTACCACAAAAATACTTTTATTTAAACCAATTCCAATTTCACCTTACGCGAATTTATATCAAAATGGTTTAATTATTTTTTACTAAACAAGAAAAAACTATATGGGCGTTTTTTCGATATAACTTAGACGAAACTATTATTTATATTTCAAAGTATTCAACGTTAACATGTTAAAAGAAATTAAATATTTAAATACGCGGTTGAAGCGAAGATAAAATTTATACGAAATGAATATATTCGTTTTTGTTTCATTTTTGCTATTTCTAAAAAATATCACACAGCTTTGGCAGTTATGTTTTTGAAATAAAATAATATCTCATTCCAGTTGAACTTTAAAATATTGAATGAAATCAAATTTTTATTCCGACCAAATTTTTACTTTTAATTTCATGGGTCAAAAACGTAATTTTTGCCTAACCTTGAGTATATCACATTAGTTTCAAATGACACTTATTCATACCCTATCATTACAAAATTTTCGTATTACTATCAGGGTAAGAAAAGACAATGTAACATATGTAATTTAGGCGTAATATATTGCAATCTAACATTGTGTTATTAGTATCGTATCTATGTCAGTGGAAACAAACCGGATAATTGATTTGAACTTATCAATCAAACACAAAACAAAAGTACACTTTTTTTGACTGACAAACATTCAACGCAAAATATTTTAATTTCGTTGAAAGTTTTGTTTTATTTTTAAATTTGAAACGGCCGTGTTAAATGTAATAACTTTTCTAAGTTCTGAAAGAAAACAGGGATGATTATTTCAAGAATTTTAGTAATGATTCTCTACAATAAATTATATTTTAAATGGGTTATCTAAAAGATTATTTATATTTTGGAATCTATTTTTTAGATAATGAAACATTTTATTTGAAGATTTATTTTCTATTTGCATTTTCAGCTAAAAGCAGTATTTTTAAAGACACTTTTCACAATTATGACCATTATCAAGTTCACTCAAAACCATAAGAATTATGCAAATATGATTAAAAAAATTAGTAAGTTCTATTGAGTATTTAAAATGACCTTTAACCAATCAAAAATACATCATCTGTTAACGAATTGCTCCAATGAAAAAGTAGTTACTTAGCGATTAATCATCCAACAGTGTAAATTTTACGATTTACAAACAACATTTGCGATTAATTATCTAAATCATCTTATTTTTGTTTTTATTATTTTAAAACCGTTAAGTGTAATTTGAAACATTTTCCAAGGCTCACAGATTGAAATATATTCGGTTGGATTTTTTTTGTTTTATCCCTACCATGCTCATTCAATTCTTCGTTTTATCATAGTATGGAATATATTTTCTTTTATATTTCTTTGTATTAGAGATATATAAATATTTAAAGTAATTATATTCTTCCTTTGTCGGTTATAAATATCTATATTATTGTACATTTCTATTAACATCAAAAATGACTTTTAAAAAATCATGTGTAACAAGACATTTTATCTATGGTCATTTTCTAAATATTCTTACAACAGTCATCCATTTTCATTTAAATGCATTATAGCTTTGCGTGTTTTAAGAAGGTCTAATATAAAATATACATTCTTTTTTTTATTTGTGAAATGACAAATTTTCGAAAACGTTATTTAGTTTTTATGTCATTTTTACGTATTTTTTTTTTTGCTTTCTGTTTTATAAATCAAGGTAAAACTGTTTTGTTTTTAAAAAAGTAACGGCGATAGCATTACTTCGAAACAGTTTTACATATAAATTCTAATTGAATACAAATTGGCTAAGAAAATTTTCTCCAAAAATGTTATATATTTTCTGCTGTTATTTCACTAAAAATATTATATATATATTTCTTTCGTAGAATACAAAAGCAATACAAAATACTGTTATATTTAAACCTTCATCAAAGCAATAGTTTCCATATACCAAGAAAAGCTTAGTATTAATTCAAGATTCACGTGGAACCAAATCTACCCTGTCTATTTTCTTCTATGTGATGTCACAAGCTTTAAGTCCCAGAGGCGTGGAGGTATTTAAATAATTCAGGAGGCTTAGAGGGTTAATAATGGTTCGGATGCGATACTTTGCGGCGATAAGTGAGCTTTCTCCGCAGAGTAGTACTAGTTAATAGTACAACCTTACACACCATAAGGGATTGAAAGGGACCTTTCTTTGATAAGTATTCCACGAAAACAAGTAAACATCGATATCAATAGTGAATGCAAATAAATAAGTAACTCACAATTTGTTAACACTAATTTGTAATGCAAATTGAAATATATTTATAATATCGTCAGTCTTTTAATAACTTTCATCTGTATATGTAAGCTTCCAGTACTTAAGAAATTCATTTCTTTATATTTTATTTGTATGTTTTATATTATCATTTATTCACGTTTGTTTTGTAATGTATATCATGAGATATCATTTTCGATTCAGAATATATCGTTTTCGATAAAATCGACTTAATAGCATCGTCGTTTCTTTTTATATACATAAACTTTGTTTGAAGATCTTATATTTATCCTTTGAAAAATAAATGTACATCCATAACAAATAGTATTAAAGGTAAAACGTCAGATTGCTTATGCGTTCAAACTGGTATTTATGAATACGTAAAAAAGCTCTAATACAAAAATAGATTTGACATCTTTGACAAAGCTTTTGCTAGAATAAAATCACAAATATCACATTAACCATTTAAATTCATAAGCATTTGAATACTTTAATTAGTACATACAGTGACTATTATATTTTTTAAATTACATCACTTCATTTTTAAAAATTATATTTCAATCGAAAAGTGATTCATAGTGTGGTAAAATTTTTATCATAAATTTTGATCAATAAATTCATCGTTGTAAATATATTTTGACATATTTAGTAAACACTTGCTGAGTAAGAAGAAAATGTACTTTTTATTTATTCGGATTAAAAAAATATTTTCGAACTAGTCATGATATTTTAATATTCAAAATGACCTTAAAAATATTCTCACACCGTATTTAAATTTCTTTATTTTTTTAGAACACTAGAATCATTAATTATAATCAAATTTTCAGAAATATAAAGTAAGAAACATTATATAATGTTTTTTGATTTTAATTTCAAAGAATTGTATATCATTACAGCTAAAAATATATTGTTCTCAAGATTAAAAAAAGGTTTAAATTCTCTTATTACACTAAGCCTCAGCTTTTTGGATTCGTAATCATGGGCGTCTGAAGTTTTCTAGTTACAATAGTAATCGTATGTTTCAAAGAGTTTCAAAAGAGTATTTTTATATCATCTCACATTTTAATTCTTGGGCGTGGGTGTTTTCAATCTCTCTCTTGTTTTCTATCTTATACCATTTTTAATATTCAGCACATCAGGCGCACTGGTCATTTTTAAATGTGGTACCAAAAATATTTTTTATTTTATGAATTACCGTTGATAATTTAAGCTTTTCTGAAAGCTGACAAATTTGAGCTACTGTGTTGTTCGTATTGTATGTCAATATATTAAAACCCTTCTTCGACCATTTGTCGTTTTGATGTAACTTTGCTCAGTGTATTTTATATTTCAAGAGCTCAACGTTGTTTTTCCTTTACAATATAGAGTAACCCTAAATAAATTAATAACAAAAGGTAACATACCTACATGTTAAATAAATGTCGTCTAGTCAAACTTTATTTATTTTAATAACAGAAATAATACATTCAAGCTCATATTATGTTAAATTTATTTATTGTATTATCATATTGTTTCAGATTCTATCGTAATTGTAAATCGTATTATGTTAAATTTATTTATTGTATTATCATATTGTTTCAGATTCTCTCGTAATTGTAAATTAGATACTAACTTTTAAACAATTGGTTTTTTTTTTGTTTTGAACATTTTTATTTGATCATTTTGTCGGTTATTAGGCCAATAATAATTACTTCCTACGTGACCACATAACATCATCTTATACTACTGATATTCATTTCAACTATATAAAGACAAAATGGTCTAATCTTCAGATTTTTTAAAATAGTTGCATCGCTAATTAAAATGTATGCAACGTAATGCACATTCTATCAAAATGATGAAAGCTGCAGAACCAAAAGAGTATCTAAATTTAGTTTTTAAATTTGAAAATAAAAGGGCTTGTCAAAGTTTTAACCAAAATAATGGAACACCACATTTTTAGTTTGCTTTAAATAACTTAAGGGTGTATTAATTAAATTTATTGCCACAAATTTGATTATCGTTGCCACCTATAAATTTATTTTTGTGACCTGTGTCTTTTTGCTTTTTCACAGTCGACATCGTTTTTTTTATAATCAGGACCGATTCCGCTCATCGTCATCAATTGATAATGATCACAATGAGATGAAAATATTAAAAATAAATCCATCGAGAAGTTACAGTTAACGTATTAAAAGCGACATGTTTATGTTAATCGCAAGTATAACTACCAATTTTAGAACTATATATGTCGTATACTGTTAGATAACGACATGTTAAACCTTAAAGGGAAAACATATTTGACATCGATAAAACTACCCCTATCTCGATCCAAATCTAAAAGCAATTCTATCTAGCTGCAAACACAATGCAATGCTTTTTTTCTTGATATACATAATTCTAATCAAAAACAATTACTTTCAATTTAAATAGGTCTACGGTTAGTTGAAAACTTTTTTTATGGGAAAGAAAAGTTTTCTATGAAAACTTTCGAAGCCATAACAATATTATATTATTTTAACGTTTCTATTGTATTTTAATACGAGTCAGTAAGAAGGTATAATCATTGTTAATGGAACAGTTACGAAAGTATTTAATATTTGAGCTTCAAAACTTTTGGGAAAACTTTCTAAATAAGTTAGTGACTTTGTGATTCACTTATTGTTTAAATAAAATTATTACGAAACCCACTTTTATGGCAAGTAAATTTCATGAAATAAATATTTGACTTTTAAACTTTGAAGCGTTATAATTAGATCTTATAAGTAAGAAATTTATTAATTATGCTTGTTTTTTTAATGCTTTCAATGCGTATCTGCTTAATGTACCTATATCTTCTATTCTAGTTTAATGAAAATGTCTGTTGTCCCACTGTTGACATATTTCATACATATACATAAAGAATTGAATGTTTTACTATTCATAATGTAAAAACAATTGAAAATCGAGAATGTTTTAGTTTTAAGAAAGATTGTCAATCGTGTGCTATTTTTGAGTGAGATTTGATATCTCCACTTTATATTTACGCATTGTTTTCACGGTTGAATACGTTATTGAAATATTGAATGCTGACAAGCTTTTGGATTCTCATTGAAAATTCATTTGTATTGTGAATTTATCGACTTATAACATGTATGTTTTTTGTCACTGAGACGATGCTAAGTAAGCAGGAACCATACCATCTATTTCTTTACCCTACCTGACTGTGCTTACGAGAAAGAAATAGTATTTCAATGAGGTTTTGAGGAATCATTTCTTGACAATTGCTTTTTTGTATTTGAGAAGTAAAAAAAAAGTATTTTCCAAAAATATTTTTCAGGTATCAGCATTTTACTCCATAAGATTTTTTCAAGAAGTTACAGATTTCAAAATGATAATAGGGTTTTCAATTACAAAATGCATGATAACATTTCTGTACATTGGATTGATACAACTCTGGAATGGCATATTAGTTTTTAAAAAATTCTGGCCTGTGTCTTACATACGTAATACACAATCTTTATATGTACTATGTTTAGTCCTTTGAGGACTGCTGAGAAAACTGAGTATTAAATTATTTACAAAGAGTTTTGAAAATGTATCATAAATAGTGCAGAAACTTTTCCCATCCCTCTATTTGTCTGACGCTCGTTCGGGAAGCGCAGTGTTTTATCGAAATGAGCTCTCTACTCTCGCCTAGACTGGCAAGGAAGAGCTTTTAAGAAAAAGCTTCGTAGAAGTGTTGAGAAAGCTTTATGGAGAGCTTACAGCAATATGCTCATCGCGCCGCATTACCACGGAGTGCCGTAAATAGGTAGTAAACGGGTACGTAGGGAGGCTGTTATTTTTTTTAAGAAACATTAAAATAAGTAAAAAATTGTTACAGTCGGACAATTTTGTATAATTTGATGTGTAAAGCTCTACCGAGATATTTTGGTATTCATACTTCTTAATCAATTCGCATAGAGGATTTTTTTTCATTTTTAAATGTATTATTTCAGTTATTATTTCCATGGCAATACATATTCGTTACTTCTTAAGATGTCACAATATTGTCAGAATCGCAACCTAGGAAATATTACGAGTATATTGTTTGACAACAAATATTAAAATGAACAACAGTCTGAGAAAAAAATAAAATTTTAAGCAGTATTTTATGATAAAACATTTTCATTTATTATATTTTTTGTGATCCAATTAAATTTTTGATGAAGGTATGAGCTACGTAAATTAAATATTACGTAATAATTTGGTGAATTTTTTTTTTTTTAATTTGACAATTATTGACAATAAACAACCCATAGAGAATAAAAATTCTTAACAAAGAATAATAATTGAGAATGTTATAATTCCTACGGTAAAGCAATATCCATAACAATCAATTAGTTTTGTTATGGCAGTAATATCTTCAATAAAGATTCATAAATTAAAGAACGTGTTTGTTTTTTCACAATCAACTGTAATTCCATATTTTTTGGTTGAATTAATTTATTAAAACTAAAAATAATTAATGGATGTTGGGAAAGGAATGTTGGATTTTTATGTAGATTTTATGGATTTAAGAAAGATAATTTTTCGCAATTTAAAACATCCATAATTTAAAAAATTCATGAATCAGTTGAAATATCAATTAAATAAGTCATAATATAATATTTAGTAATTTAGTAAATAGTATATTTATTTGTAATTTCCAATAAAACTACATTTTTTAGTTATTTGCCAAGATAAAAAAAAAACATAAAACACTTAGCACATACTAAAAATTAATTTAAATTTTTGAAACTTTGCACGACTCCACATGTTTTACCACTAACGACCCTGGTTTTACCTTTCAGCATCTTCAGGCATTCTATCACACGGATTTCATGACTTCTGTTAGTAATTATGTAAGTATGTTGTAACTCGCGTAATTAGCATGAAACATTTGACATCGTTCAATGTTTTAACAACTCAAATTTTATATCGAAATTCCATCGAGCACTTTTAGTCAATATCATTTTTCAAGTTATTCCAATTATTTTTTTTTAACTTTTGAATTCGTTTGTTATAAGTAGCAAATAATTTTACTTTCACACAATTCAAGAATAAAAAAGAGATTCTGTGTGTAAATACAAATTAAAAGTTGATACGTGGTACATCTACTGTTTGTATTTAATTGAAGATGTATAAAGTTTGTATTTCATTCTAAATGTTATCAATCAATAAAATAAATCACGAATACCAACATCTAAGCACTCAAATTTCAAACTCCAGTATTTAAACACTTATATTGATTTTACAGGGGCATTAAACCCAGATACAGAGAGTAAACCTCTTACCATTAGACAATAGAAATCAATTTTTTCTTACAAACATTACATATTTAAATACACTGACCCATACATATATATTTTCGAGTAAAATTTATAATAGAGTCTTTTATTTTATGATTTTATTTTTATGAAACAACTATTTAGCAAATGGAAATATATAAATTATGTTTCTCTATAAACGGAGTATACATAAATTCTCTTTTTCTGTTGTGATATTAAACATTGAAATATATCCTCTATCTGCTAATGTTTTTCATTATCAACTATCGCAATACTTTTCAGGTGAGCAGAAACGCGTAAAAAGTCGACATCAATGAATTCAAAAGACTCTCAGACAAACACTAACATCTTCCTTCAAGCACAGATTACCACACAGCTTAGAGGGAGCTGAATCTAGCAGTGGGTAGGCTAATGAAAGGGTTGCTAGTCAGACATTGGAAACTTTTGCGGTTATGAAAGTCACTGAACTTTCCAAGAAATCGGCCGGCTGAATACTTAAGTAATCTTTTAGAGTGCAAAAAAAAAACGTTGAATCTACAATTTATCGACTTTTTGAGTTTGTGTTAATTAAGAGTACAAGAGTTCAAGTTTCCGACGTCAAATACGTATTTGATAAAAACTAGGAAACTGAAATTATTTTTCAAACTCCTTTCTTAAATTCATTCAATTCAAAAAAATTAGACAGCTCATATTACTTGTGAAAATATAGCATTCAATTTTACACAGCCAATGCTTTCGTTGTTTTACATATTATATATTCCTATAATATATATATATATATTTATGTATTATTAACTGTGACTTTTTGATGGGAAAACATTATAATTAAAAAAAAACAGAACACAATCTTTAGTACTATTCTCACAAATTTGTGATTGCGACTGAAGGTGCTTGATGGAGTTTCAATATCAAATTCAAATTGCTGAAACTTTATGGATTCTGCATGTTTTGACACTAGCAACCCAGGTTTCGTCTTTTGGTATTCTCAGTCATTCTATCACACGTATGCAACAGAACTAACGCGGCAACAAGAGACTTATAATGTTTACAGAAGTGACATTTTTTTAATTTTATGAAATTCAAATTCCGCTTATCGCGAACATAATCACATAATAATCTAATTTTAGAAATTGCATTTTTTTTAATTCAAATACAGTCAACGATTTGAAATGTTTTGACAGCGTTCTAATATTTATTTGACTAACAAAAATCAAAAAACAATTTTTATCGAGAGATCACTATAAAATTCCACACGAAAATTCAAACGAAAAGTAATCCTTCCGAAAAACTTCCAGCAAACAAATTGCAATATATTATTAACAAGGTAAGAGTTCACGCACATATTCTTTCTAAATGTCATACATACTTGAGATACATGACTTTTTATTTAAATAAGGACTTATATGGAAAATATGGCGTTTTAGCTGCATAAAAATTTTACTTAAAATATTTACTATATCTTACACAAAGCATTTAAATTATGACGTATATCATATTCAGTTGTTTGCTTGCAAATCATTCCCTTAATAAACGAGTGTTGCAATATTTTAAATTTAATCTACAGTAAGTATTCGTAGCATTCAATATCAACCCATTTTCTTAAATAATTATTGCTTAAAAATTACGCAGTCAGTGGACGTGCCTTAAAAAGTTAAAAAAACTCTCTTTATTGCCCAGGTTTGCCATGCCCTCCTGCATAGTGGTAGGTGAGTGTAAGAAATGTTCGCCGGAGCGCAGGCACTTTCCGGGTTGTTATTTCGCGTTTACGCTATCTCCTCTATCTCTCTCCGCCATCTTAGTTTTGAATGTGAACATTTTCTTCTTCTCGCAACATTAACAATAATGTTCCTTATAAGTAGTACTTAAAAAGATAGATCGTCTCGACGATTGTAATGGGAAGACGATAGGCAGGTTTTTTTGTTTTTGGATCCTGAATTGAATATGCACGTGAAACAAGATGATCGACGCAACCTCGTGATTAAAAAAATTCTTCGCTTTTGAAACTAAAACAATGAAAGTTGTACTAAACAATTGAATGAAAAAAAATGAATCGTTTACGTTCTACACACTACTGCATGTTTTAACACTCAAGGCCTGGATTTCGCATGATTTTCATGCGTGACGCACATTTTCAGATATTCTAATATAATGATTGAATTGGAATTTACGTGATAGAAATCCATTATAACACGGTGAATAAATAGCAATTTATTTTGGTTCTACAAAATTTTTATAAGATATAGTTGAAAGCTATTTCAGCTGACGCCATCGACAGCGTGAGCGATATAGTTCTGACGATGGCGTGAGCCGAAATAGCTATCAACTATATCATATTAAAATTTTGTAGAACTAAAACACATTGCTATTTTTTCCTCGTGTTATTCTAATATACATATAATTTCGAACGCTTCAGTCGACTTGAATAGTGATATTCGGATTTAAAATGACAGGACATATGTCTCAAATTTATTTATGGAATTCCATTACGCACTTTCATTCAATATCTTAAAAGCTTGATAATATATTTCATTTTCATCTTGAATATAAAATTCCAAGTAATCATTTTGATAATAACTGTAAGTATTATGAATCGGTTGTCGTTCCTAGAGATTTATTCCAAATATCCGGCTGTTCCAATGAACCGATAACTCATATAAGCATAGTATTTTGTTTACGTATTGCATTCATCTTACAACACGATATTCTTGACAAAATATTATTTTATCAGAGCCGTATCGATATAGTGAATGAATATTTTCAAAGGAAATACAAAATATTTTCAAAATAATAAACGAAATTTAAGCCGATGAAATCTCAATTGATTTGTTTTCGATTTGGGTATTTATTCTTCCCTCTCGAGCCAAAGTATCAATTAATTTTAGCCGGACCGCAAAACGACGCCGCTAAATGATTTTCGAATCGCAAAGTTACTTCTTTCAGAGCTATATTTTAAGACACAGGCGGTAACTTGCGACATTCAATTGTAAGAACTAGAAAGAGCTTTCTTGCCACAATGTAAATAAATGGTTTTTACAAACATATGTTGTAATAATAAACTATTGTATCTGTCTCAATTTATCTTCTGTTGTTTTCAGGCTGAAGTTTTCGCACACACAATACCTTGTATATTTCAACATTAAGCTCATCAAATTCGTTAAGCGAATGTTGATAGGCGACAATGCCTATTAAATATTTTATTTATCTGAAATTATTTCAGTAACGATATCAACTGAGAGTGCTTGTTGGAATCATTCACACTCGGTGTAATTTCCACATGCTTTACAGCTTATAACCAATATCTTGAAGCATTATTTTTCATACAAGTGATAAAATGCAGAAAGGCAAATCCTTAGTCATGAGCGACAAAACATTTCCAAATTGAACAGTTTAAATTGTCTATATTTATTTATGTATGTGTAAGGCGCACCACACACACACACACACACACACAAACACTCTTTTTCTGTACATTGCGACTATCGAATTCGTTGAACGTTAATTTATAGTTGACAAATATTTTGTACTTTTTTTTATCTTATTAACTAAAATAAAGAGCAAAACGCTTTTATATACCCGTCGTCGTTGACACAATAACCTTTAATGTGTTTTTTTATAGGGTAAAATTTACAAATAATATCAAGATATGATGTGATTGACATCACGAGAAACACCATTTGCATTAATAGCTACTATACTGAGAAAAATAATTATGTAAAGGGTAACGTAACTGCTAATAATTTGTTATATTCTCTCAATCATAAACTTAAAAAAATATTGGAGCCACCTTTTCTCATTTATTATTCATTATCAATTCTTAGCAACCTATTCAGTTTCGCTAAAGAATTGACAAAAATAGAAATAATATGAGTTGTGTAGTTATTTCTGATTCGACGAATAATTTAATTTAATTATTAAAAATGTTAAAAGCATTATCGAAAAACTTTTCAATATCTACAATTTTCTTCAAAAAGTATTTCTTCTTTTGTTATATTATAAAAGGCAATTTCCCAAATCAAAATGTATCGATTAATTTTCATTATTCCCAACATCTCATGAGATCGTAAATGTAAAACTTCCGATCCATTAATATTTAAGTAATTTTCTAATGGCTGTGAAAGAATTTCTACTCTTGCTAATGGAAGCTTAAGCAGAGATTCTCATATTCGTAAAAGCTTTTCACATCATGTATCAAGCTTTTGATGCCTACGTTATAACCTCGATATAAGTTTAGAACGTGTATCAGTAATAAATTTGTAAATAAAGCATTTACCCTTTAAACTTTTTACATTAACAATTTTGCACTCTCAGTGAAATAGTCTTGTATGTTTGAAACCGTCATTTTTTGATATATATATACAGTCGGGATAGTTCTTTTTTGTTTTGTTATATATTGAACTCAAAAATTTTCATAACAATTTTAGAAAATATTTTAGCTTTCATTTATTTTGAAAAACAAACCAAAAATATAACTTTCTTTTAACAATAAAACTTATATTTAATATTATTTCCAAAATAAATTTTAAGATTAGAGCTCTACTAATAATGTGGTATCATTATTTATTATTTAATGGTTATAATTCAAAAAATGATTATTTGCATCTTAAAAGTAAAATATAGCTTTAAAGATATCTCTCTGTGTCATAGAAACAAAACAATTTATGCGGCCAGATTTTGGTAATAATAGTCGAACTTTTTAATAGCTAACAATGGTATAAATTCAAAATTTTGTACAAAGGATCTTCGATACTTAAACAGTTTTTTTTGGATTTTAATCCTCTGGAAGACTAATTTTATCCATCTTGAGACTTCAGTGTAGTGAATCTTTCAATGTCTTGCTTTAGCTATGATAAAAGCTTTGATTCAGTGTAGGTATGCTTTTTGTTTTCATATAGAAGGCATTATTTTATTTTCAAATAAGAATTTTCATCACTCTGAAGTATTTGGATCATCTTTGTGCGTTTCTTGTTATCTTTCATTCAAATAATATTAAAAATCGTATTCTTAGCTCACACGGCTTGTTACTTATTTATGTTATTGGTACTAAAAACTGTTGTTTTTTGGAAATGGCATTGATGAAGGAAAGTCAACTTATTGAAGGAAAACATTTGTCTTAATTTACTTTGACCAAATAAATATACTTGACTGTTAATTTTTGTTATATTCTTAGAAATTTACTTAAATATTTATGCATGCTTTAAAATTATATGTATTTCGAACTAGTTTGGTAAAAAAATACGTTAATTATGTATACATATTATAGAATATTCCTAACAAATAATACGTCGCTTCATAAATATAAAAATAAAACTATTTAAAAAAGTATCATTTTTTAAAATGCATACATAAAAGTATGCAGAATTGAAATATTTCATCTAAGCAAACATTTAATTTAATACCACTAACTACAGTAAAAAGCGATTGATTTTTTTATCAAATTCCACCCGAAATTTAAATTATAAAGCCTTAATACACTTGCGCGAGAAGTCTCACGAAATTAAATCAACGGTGAATAATAATTTCCTTTACAAAATTACATTATTCGACATGAATTATTTTATGCAGTCAAAATAAATTGGATCCAATAATGAGCAAAATTATTTCGTTCAAAAGATATCATTTGTATCAAAATACGTTGGCTTATGAATTTATATTAAAATTTTATTTGATTTATGTAACTGACATTTGCGACTTGACATTGGAGTACAATTATTATTAAATATTTTTTTTTATTAATTAAAAGATATATTATTTCAAGGGAAATATATAATAACATCAATACTTTATAATATTCACTCGAATACTATTAATATAATTTTACAAACCGAAAATGGTTAACGGTTATGAGTGTTCCCATAAAGATATGGACAAAATCATGTCCTGAAACGAAATAAAGACATACATTGTGAATAACAAAAGATTACTATTTAATCGTATATTCGAGAGATAATTATGTTTCGGTTGTTCCTTTTTATACACCGTTTTGTTGTGAATACTTTGTTTTAGTATTTCGTCTTGACCATTTTGTAACATCACAATTTCGTACGTCTAAAATATATTATTTGTTTGTGGTCTAGTGGACTAATAGAAAGATCTTAACCCTAAGTAAAAAAGTTTTTCAGTTTTATATGTAATAATTTAAGCATGGGTTTTTGTGATACCTTTTCTCATCGATCATCAGTGGATCTTTAGTACCTTCAAAAATTCCCATAGATTATTAATTTGCTGATTTTAAAAAATTTGTATCTTTTAGCGTGTGTTATTATTTAACTCGTATTTTCAGGTTTACCTAGTGAGTCAGTAGTATTTTTATGATTATTTTTTGTCGTCACAAAATAAGTCTTTTGATTAATCATATATTTCTGAAACATAAGACAACAAAATATAAAAGTTTTAAAAATGTAAAAAGACAATAGAATATAACGAATTTTAACCATGAAAAAAATGTATGTTGGATATATCGTGTAGAGGTTTACAATAACATCAATGGGTTTTTAAAAACTTTTACTTATAGAGTCTAACATTATATTGGAAACCTTGATGGATATCCAATAACACATTGGTTTGGAGGATTTTCTAAATTATACCACTAGTCAATCTGCACAAGTTGTACGATAGTTGAAAAACTTTCTTCCAGCAGAAGATTATAAATATGTTATTTAGGACCTGTAGCCAAAAGGCTGACGTCATTGATTTTAGCTGCAGTGTTGTTTGAATCTCGGTTTGAAATATATTTTCAGTCGAATTATTGATTTGTCTAAATTTTCTTTCATCCATCTGACCCCAAAAGATATAGTGTCCTGATCGTTTTTAAATACCCTCCATATAATAGAGTTGAGAAATTTAGTAACAAGTGGTTGTCTTATAACAACTTCTGTTCATCATGAGTTCATATGTTAAAAAAAGTAAGCGTGCATGGGTACAAAAAATTTAACAAGACTACTGAATACTTAAATATTGGCTATTTACCTTACAAGTTTTTATGATTAGCAATTAAAGTCCTCAATAAAATTGACTTTTTACATACAAAAACCATAAAAGCTCACACTGGCCTGTATGAATTTTAAATATTGAAAGCTCTTTCCGCTCTCAAGACCCGTGGTAAGTGGCCAAGCGAACCAACTCTGGCCTTTCATTCTTGAATCACAAACAATTTGACATCAGTTTATCATGCAATAAAAACAATTTACCATCGGTTTATTTAACACACTCGATTATAAAAAATGAAAAGCAATATTATTATACATATATAGCTTATAAGCAAGTTCAAATAAAGTTCAATAAACATTTTCAAGATCAAATTAAATAGGAAGGGCATTATTAAATATCTTACCCATGGTATCAATAATTAGTGAAAATTTTAAACTAGGCTTAAAAAGGTACACAATACATCTTCTCTGCTGTTTTAACAACCTTACTTGTTTCTTGCTCGCAATAAAACTAAAAATTGAAAATGAAACTAAAAAGGCGACAATATCAATAAATTGACATATGACACGGAAATGATCCATTACGGAGACAAAGCGGCTCCCCGTAGCGGGTTAAGCAATGGCGATCGACATATATTATATTAGTTTGTTCGTTAAGAATCCTTTGTGATAGTTGATATCTATTAATTTTCAACTGTTCAAAAGCCGTCATCTTGCAACCTTTATTACAAAGATGCCAGCACTTAGGCGCTGAGTTTGAATTTATATGATGTGATTCCTTTATAACGTGATTAGCGAATTGTGAATCTGAATTGTGAAGCAAGAAACAAGCTCGCAATTTAACTAAAAATTATAAATGAAACTAAAAAGGTGACTATATCAATAAGTTTATGGACATTGTCCATTACGGAGACAAAACGGCTCCCCGTAGCGGGTTAAGCAATGTTGATCGATATATATTAGTTTGTTCTACCAAGTGATTGCTAACTCAATCAATAGTTTATGACGGTTGTTAACTTACATGTTTCACCGCTGTAACTAGCGCCACATATATTAATAATATTTAATTAGTGATTTCCTTCTAAGATATGGATCTTGTTACATTATATTAGGAAAATTTGGCTTGAATTTTTTTTTACTAATCACAAGAAAACAAGATGCAATTTACAATATTATGACCTAACAGCTCATTCATATTGTTTAATATAATTTTTGTAATAACGAAGTATTAATATTTTTTTAGCCCTTAATCCAAATCTTTATTCTACGAATCTCTTGTATACGTAGTGATAAGTGGCCAAAAGATACTCCCACCTTTTCCCGCTAACCCCCTTTAGCCTCCTTCCTTCTCTACTGAATGCTAAAGTGCTGGGGTATATTTTATTCATAGCTTTTAGCAGAAGTGTTCTCGTAGACTTTATCAATATATCACACGGAGGCTGTGGAGGAGGACGGAGGGTCTGGGAGGCTTCGCGAATGATATCTCTGTTAAAACTGGGTGAGCTTTTTCATCCTTTCCCGTCGCATCTGTGTGAGGAACTTTTGAAGGATGTCGAAAGGCTTCCTTGGCAATACCTTTTCGTTTGGGATTAATGATTCGCTATTAAACTAAAGCTTTTTTTACAGGAAGCAGCTATTGTTTTTATTGAACTTTCGTTTGAGATTTCAAATAATATATAAATCCTATGGGAAAATTTGTTCCCTGTATACTTAAATAAATGTTCTAGCTATTTTTAGTATTTGTTTGGATAACAATCTAAATATTTGGTTTAATTAAATAATCGGCTACTGTTTTCGAACAAACGTAACAATGAATTTAACAGTTTATGAACTTAATTTATGATATCGACTGAAGCTGCTTGATGGAATTTCAATATCAAATTTTAATTTTCAAAATTTTGTACTATTCCACATGTTTTGTCACCATCGCCCGAGTTTCGAATTTTGGCATCTTCGACCATTCTTTCACACGGATGCAACAGAACTGTCAATTATATCAATATTTCTACAAAATATCAAAAAATGTTTTGATGAAGTTGTAGTAAAAAATGTATTTTTATTATTTAAAATGGCATGCCTTTCCATCAAGAAGTGACAGTTAACACCTTAAAAGTAATAAACGTAAATTGCAAGAAGACAATTTCACAAAATTATTTTAACTACAAAGTCAGTCACAATTAAATAGAGATTATATAATTGTAGATATTTCATCACAAAATATTATTTTGGATAAATTAACAAAGTATTGGAAGTCGAAAAGCTGGAGAAACTTCAAATCTCAAATTACTTTACCGCACCGGTCGTAGCCTTTGACGGTTTATTAAGAAATATCAAACCATTAAATGGTTTCCTATTCATAATTGACCCACCTGCACAATCGCTTATCTTCTACATTAAATAATATTTTTTCCAGTTGTTGAAGAACTGGCTGTTGGATAACCTGAATTTATTAACCATTTGCTATTTGTAAACCTTGTTTTTATTTTACTTCATGTATTATTATGTTATACGCTATATGAATAAAATAATCGTAGCGATTTCTCTGTTATATCTGTATTCAAACTAACCGCTTCATTAAAAAAATACGAAGATCTTAAGTGGAATATCCATGTTGAATTTCTGCAGACTTCTTCATTCTTAAAACACATGCTACGTATTTTGAACTATTAAATATTTAAATCAAACTTCGTTTTATAAGACGCACCCATTTATAAGTAAATTATTATTTTTTTATTTTTTGAATACTATATTATCGCGTAACATATAATAGTAGAGTTGATACAACAGCGCATTTGCACGCGAAGGGGTGGTTGAGTGCTTTAGAATACCGAAAAGTTTGTGTTAGTTTCGCTTTTTAAAGGCACACAAACTAGTCTATCGAGCCTGGACATGCATTCGCATGAAACCGGCAAGTAATTTACTCCTGTAATCTGTATTGCTTTGTTTGTTTAAATGTTAAAATAACTTTTTTATGGACTTTGATGCAATATGTTTATATTTTATGTAACAAAAATCAAGCTTAAAACTGATCACGTAGTTGTTACTTTTTTCGGTCGTTGTATCGTCGAGGTATTTATTTAAATTCATTTGTACCTAAATTTCGGAAGACAAAATGTTTTTTTTTTTTTTTAATATATAAAATATCTAATGAAAGTCCCACTTTAACCAGTGCTTCTCAAAGGCCAGTCCATGGACCAACAATTGGATGCAGCTAAGTGACAGCCAGACTTCGGTGAAGCAAGTATGTTTTTAATTATAATGAAATTTATATTTTATTGATTAAAGATACTAAGATCATGGTCGAAGGGTATTACAGAAATATTTTCCGATCTGCAAACTGAGTGACACTAGCTTACGCAGATCAAATTCTGAAAGAATACTACGTCACAAATACACGACTTTTGAGAACCGAAGATTGTTTCCATTTCAAGTTTTATTGAATATTGTTTATGTGTATGAGGACGGAAATCTTTTTCATATTAGAAAACTGGTAAAATACATCTTTATTTAGATTTTGTTTTGTCCTAAAGCATTATTTTAAAACATTCACGTTCGAAAAATACGAAACAGTACTGTTTATTCGTATTGTTTAATAATAATTCTCCTGTAGATGTTTAATTATTCACGCTCACAGTGAAATAAATGGAGGTAGAAAATAATCAACTAGAATAGAAATAATGAGAACAATAAAAGGAAGAAACGCGGCACGTAATAAGCGAGCATTAAGATTAATGTCTTTGTTAACAGACGTCATACAGACCAAGGATAATGCAATTCTTTCAGTTCGCAGTTGGCTCAAACGAATATTAAAACAACAAGTTATCTTTGTTCCAATATTGCATCAATTGTGGTAAAATATTCACAATCATTCTAATGATTGATTGTTTATTGATTTTGAACAACCCATTATCTAATTTAAATTATTATTGCACTTCCATTGACTTTTCGAAACCTACCAAAATTAATTGATTAAACAATATATTATCAACAACAAACCAATGCAACAAAATCGTTTCAACCGCCTATGATTCTCGTTTTCTTCTGAACGGTTCTAACTTAATATTCTAACATGGACAATATCTAAAATACATTTTAGTTTATTGATTGAATTGGCATTCACTTGGTAGAACTCCATCATAACACGGTGAAAAAATAGCAATGTATTTTAGTTCTACAAAATTATTTTTAACAAATATAGTTGATAGCTATTTCGGCTCAGTCCATCGTCAGAACTATCTATATTTGTTTAAAATAATTTTGTAGAACTAAATACATTTTAGTTTAACATTACTTTTTTGTCTTTCGTCTACAAATTGATATCAAGTGGCGTAAAAAAATCTAAAAAAAGTATTCACCAAGAAGTTTCATAATGAAAAAGCTCTTACTTTTTCATTCTTTTGTGATGTTTTATTTTGCTGTTCTTTGCAGTCAACCACATTTATCACATAATATTTAAGGCTCTAAAAGTATACCGCCATATTTTTTTCATATAATTTTAGCTATGGATACCCTTCAACCTTTAGTACCAAATAATTTTATGTTGTCGTTTTTAATATTTCTAAAATATACGTTCCTTATTTTAAAGATATATTCTTACATATCATTTTCTTTCCCAAAGCGTTCCGTATCAGACAAGAAAATTTATGCAAGCTTAAAATATTGATATGAACTAGTATATTTTTGTACTTAACCTGATTTTGAAACCCCGAAATAAAAACATTGATTATTGTTTCAGTGTTAGTCATTTTCTAGCGTCATGTTTCAAAATAAATTAGTTGATAATTATTAGTCAAAATAACAACAATATATTCGTTTATTATTGTCGTATAAAAGTCCATTTGCCTCTCTTGTTTATATTTTGAAATAAATTTAGGAATTGAATAAACTTACATCACGTCATATCATGAATTCTTACTCATATTTATAAAAAATTTATATTTT